>CM029018.1:203575098-203621032 GCA_016801055.1 Panax notoginseng | reverse complement strand
TTGATCCAGCTCTAAAGAGGGCCGCCAATGTGTCTAGTCTGCTACCAGTATTGTCGGCCGCACTGGATTGGCGGCCATATTGAGATAAAGTATGCGACTTTGGCGGTCGGCGGGTGCCGGGCCGGTATGTCGAAGTTGGTGGAGTTGAGAATAGCGGGCTATGCTTGAGTGGAAGGGACGAGGAGAATTGGAGTTGAAGACGGTAAATTGCAAATTCATGATATGGATAGCAAGTGCTTGAGTGGGAAGGATAGTTTGGGGATTCTGCTGGAGGCGGTGGAAAGTGGGAAGAGAAGGAAAGGAAAGAAAGGGAGGAGAAAGAAAGGTATAGAAGTATGTGGAAATGAAGAGAAAGAGGAGGAGAGAGAGAAGATTGGAGGATACCGGCAGGAGGCGGTAACCGGTATTTGGCTTTGGTTTTCTTGCTATGTTGGCGTTGGTTATATTAACGTGGTGTTAGAACAGGAGCATGAGAAAATATTTGAAGTCATTAACGCACTGCCTGCCGTGTTTCACATATTTCTTTGGCTATCTACAATACATAATAGATAGATAGATAGATAGATATCTCCGAAATTTAGTTTCATTGAATGATATGATATGATTGATAGTTTCGTAATTTCATCAAGTTAAATATTCCATATTGAAAAAATGATGCATGCATGAAAGTGATATAGTAACTATTAGTAATTTGTATTTTGTAGTACTAATCCAACACTAATAGGTATTAAGTAGTTAATTCATGGTTAAATATAAATTAGTACCTTAAAATATAGGTCATATTTCACTTCGGTGATCCACCTTTCAATTTTGTCAATTAGATGATTGAACTATTAATTTTTTTCAATTGCAACAAATTGAACCTGTCACGTCAGTAATTGCTGACGTGGCTACTTGTGTGGGGCATAGAAAGCTGGTGTGGCAAAAAAAAAAATATTTTTTAATTTTAGATTAAACAAATTTATTTAATGGAGGGTAAATTGGTCCAACAATAATTAACATAAAACAAAAACTTAAAATTCTTAATTGATATGGCTGAAGTACGCCGATCCCTAATCCCTATTTCATATTCGATTCAATCTCTCCCTTAGATCTCTACATATCCATTTATGCATCTTCATCGTTTTAAAGCTTTGTACAAAACCCCATCTCCTAATTTCATATTCGATTCAGTCTCTCCCTTAGATCTCCATATATCCATATATACAAAACCCCAGCTCCCATCCAAATCACCGCCGAGCAAATCCTCGGGAAGCACGAGAACGTCAGGAAGCCGAAATCCGACTGCCAAAACAGAAAATTACAGATTCGACCAAAACTCGCCGACTACCGCCTACGTAAGCGCAAAGAATTCGAAGACCTAATCCGCCGTGTTCGATGGAACAAGAGCGTTTGGGTGAAGTATGCTCGGAATTCCATCTTTTGATGTAATTAGAAAGGAGTGGAATAACTAAGATAGATAGATAGATAGATAGATAGATAGAGGAAACAGGAGAGAGAAAGAGGGTCAGAACATCCTCTGTTTTCATTTTGTATATACCTCCCCCCTCTTAGATCTTACTTCTTTCCAATTTTCCACATCCGGGTAACCCCCTTCTAATGGTGAGTCTTAAGTGAATTCTTATTTTCTTTTTCTCTCCATATATTTCTCCTATTTTCTTTGATCTTTACTGAGTCTCTTTAGTTGTCTGATCTACTTGAATTTTGGATTGCTAGGAACACGAGATTGAGTTGTGATTGATACATGAAGAATCCGATGTTCCTTGATTTAATTCGACAATTCCCACTTATTATTTGATCAATTTCTGCACTGGGTTCTGCTTAATTTTTATGGATAATGTATAAATTTCTTGTTTCAATGGTTTACTGTCCACATTTAGATCTGTAGGATTGGTTTTCGATGTGGATTTAATGTATTTTCTGGTTATATTTGCTAAACGACTATAAATTTTCACTGTGGATTGAATTTCGTTCTTGATGCGTGCTATCTGTTGATAATACTGAGGAATATAGGATTTTGATTTTGATTTTGATTGTGAGGGTTCTGTTTTTTGTTGAAATTGTTGGATAGATGTGAGTTTGATTTTTATTTTTGTTTTTAAATTTAGTTTAAATTAATATAAAATATTATATTACTCTTTTACCCTTTCAAGTCCATAAAATAATCTTAAAATTAGTTTTCTTTTAACACATAAGCATTGTATTGCCACGTGGTGATGCCATGTCATTAATTTATGACATGGCATGTTCAATTAGACTGAAATGAAAAAAATTGATAGTTTAATGATCTGATTGAAAAATTGAAAGGTGAATCACCGAAGTGGAATATGGCCTATAGTTTAAGGTATTAATTCATATTTAAGCCTTAATTCATCTCATGTCATGTTGTAAGTTACTATTTAATCTCATTAATAGATTATTTATTATCATTTTAAAGTCATTTGAAACCAAAAGCAACAGATTATATATATAACACCACGTGATTTCCATTTGAAATTATAATCCAATATCAAACGGCTAGCTTTAGAAATTAATAACAAAATATATATGTAGTTTATTTAATTAATTAATTAACAGGCCAATTATATAGTATAAGGTAATACAAGGCGCTGATGTTAGCGAGACTAATTTTAAATTCCATCAGTAATGACATAAAGAATTTCACGAGTTAGTCTCTCAAAACTCGAATTGGGTCATCCCATTTTTTAAGTGTGTACATAGCCTAGGTGCTGGAAATTAAGGTGACAGCCTTATTTTAGATTAGGTAGTAGGTAGTGTGTTTGTTTGGGTCTTAAAATCTCTTAATAGGTGCATCTCTGATTCGGCCAGAGGCACAATTTGTTTGATAAAAAAATTTATAATCGGTGAGACTCAAAAATAATATTAAACCATCCAGAGCCACATCTGAACGAAATTATATTTTTTTGGGACAAAAATAACCTTAACAAGTAATTGAAACAACCCAAATGCCATCAATAATTGGAACGGACCCGATAGATCAACATCTTCGTGAAGATCAACTTTAACTCAAAGGGTAGAGGATTGAGACTGTTTTGTTCCATATTTGTTTGGTGTTTATGCCTAGTTCTTCGAGGAGAGGTGGTTCGTCTTCGAAGCCGGCACCGATTTCGATGCTTCCGCCGCCGAATTGGGTAGCGAAGAATGACCTGGATGAAGCGGCGGCAGCGGAGCCGACGTCGAATGACATGAAAGGGATGCCAGGGTTTGAAGATCGTGGGGCAAAAATTGTGCAGTTGAGAGTCGAGCACGCCAGGGTTTGAGAATCTACGAACACCATGAACATAGAAAGACTCAAACAACCCTTCATTTTCAATGCCCCTCTTTTCTTTTCTTCCAATTCTGTCTCGGGGTTTATTGATTCTTTCCTTCCATCTTTATAATCTCCTGATGAAATATTAGAATGTTCCCTGTTTGTACATGTGTGTGGGTTCTGCACCGATTTGGGGAATTTTGCCGGACGGAAAAACCACCTGTAGGACTTTGAATTCTTTCGCCATGATTGAAGATATGTAGGTTCAATAAAAAAAATTAGAGCTTTTGAAGACAGATCGGAAAGCAAATAAACTTGTATAATCTATGTTGATACATTGAGAAATGCAGGAGAGAATGAAAAAAAAAACATTTTGGAAATAGGGTTAAAATGGTAAAATAAGGTTATTCATATATTTAAAAAAAATAATTATTAAATAAATTTTTTTCATTCCATTATAATTTTAAATAAATATTTTATATTATTTAAAATATTTAAACTGTTTAGATCTTAACACTAAATTTTATTATAAAACACCATCTTAGTTTATATATATATAGAGAGAGAGACATTGAACCAAACTTTGGGACACTCGAAAAGTATAAAGAATCAGTCTCTGATAATCTTGATATTGAATACTACAATTCAAAGTTTCAGTCAGCTGTGAGACTGAGGTTCCTCCGGATTAATATCCGTCACCTCCCCCAGCAGGCGAAGCTTTCTGAAGACGTTAGCAAACCCATGGCCATGATTATCCTTCCTGTATGAATTATTATTTATTATCATTTTAATATATTAACAAAACAATAATAAAACACCCCTTTTGTACTTGAAATTATATATAATATTATCATCAAATAACGACAAAACATCTTTTATTTGATTAAATAACAAATTAATTATGAAATAACACATGTACGTTGATGCTATTGAGTCTTACATCATTGAACCTGATTTATCCGAGAGAGAGCCATAGGTGCTAGGAAGGAGTCACGAAATGGAAATGATGCGGAATATCAGTGAATATTATATTTAATTTATATTTTCGGGTATATGATATTTTTTAATATTTATTGCGTTTTTATTTATTATTAGATTCATAACACGTATAAGACACGGACTAATGTCAATAATACAATATAAATTGTGGTGCATGTCATTTAATATTATAATGTGAGTATAAATAATATACTAGTATGGATGGTAATAATATATTAATTGAAATTAAATAGTTGTACGTATATCAAAATTATTGTGTACATATTTTCTAATACATTCATCTGCACCCTTGAAATAATAAATACAGGATACGAAAAGTTTGACATAATTATGAGCGTAACATACATTAATTTTATCAGCATAGGTGATGAGCTCCGAACTAACTCAAAAGATGTTCTTGATTATTTTTCCCTCTTAATTTTTTTTTAAAAATTATCCTTGAACAATTTTTGCTTCAATCAACCATGTTAGACATTTTTAATTATTTTTTCATTCTAAATTATAAGATTATTGCTAAATTTAAAAAGTTAAATTATAACACTTTCAAACTTAAAATTAATATTAATAAGATTCAGTGAACATTACGAAATAATAAATTTTAAAACTAGTAGTACTTAATTTATAATATTTATTATTATATTATTTTGAATTTAAAAATATTTCAAGTTAATTTTAAGAAATAAATATTAATTTTATATTTCGAAACGGAATTATATTTTAGTAACTTTTTTAGTGCAACTCAATTGTAATTTAGCTCCTCCATTACTAAAATCTAATTGACATTTAGTTTTTAAAAGTATAATATTTTGATGTTAACAATTAATATATATTTATTTATTTCAATTCAATATAATTATAAATATTATAGTTATTGTAAACTATGTAAAAGTACTAATAATTATAAAATTTATTATTTTGAATACTTAAATAATCTAACTAGTTTTGTATTTAAAATGTCTTAATTTATTATTTTGAAAGAGGTGTTTAACGGGACCTCTGGACACATATGTTTGCCCTTTTGTTTGATATAAGAATGTTTTCACTTTTATTTACTTTAACCTATGGGGTCATTTTCATCATTTGTTGTATTGTTTAATGTTGAAGTTGAATTATTTTTTTCAAACCAAACGTTAAATTGGACTATTCAGTTTCTACCAAAAATAATGTTCTGACAAAAAGAAGAATAATTCAACTAAATTTATCCAACTTATTTTAGTCCAGAATTAATTAGAGTTCCATTGATTGTATAAAATCCCAAATCAAATACACCGGTCCTCAGTCTCAAGATAAAAATATAGATATACTTTTTATACATATTAAGAAAATAAATGAAATAATAAAATAATTCATAATAATATGTTATTAATTATTTTCAATATAGGTGATAGAGTGACTTTCTAACTATTTAATTCAAAATATTTTTTCGCCATACTATTAAATATGGAGAGAGAATTAGAATAAGAAAAGTATTAGATATTTAATACTACGGGCATAATAGAAAAAAAATATGTAAAAGTTTGGTTACTAAAAAAAAATGAATATTTAATATGAGACTACCTAAAATAATAATAAAGATTTTTATCATGGGAGCGGCGGGAGTATTTTTTAATTAGTTCATTATTCATAGTAAGCCCATTTCTGTTTTTCAGGGAGATAAAGTTTGAATTTCAGAGAGAGAAAATGGATGTATAAATTTAAAGAGAGAGAGAGAGAGAGAGACAGAGAGAAAGAATTTATAAAAAAAATTAGGGAGATAAGTTAAATGAAGATAAAAAAATCAATATATTAAATAATTTATTTTATTGTGTCATAATAATAGTAAGCTTAAAATTTAAAAAATAAGTTGACCTATATTGAACTCATAACTAGGACTGAGCATTCGGTTAATAACCGAACCGAACCATCATTTCGGTTATAACGAAACCCAAAAATACCATGTTTTAACTATCCGAACAAGTAGCCGAATTTTGTACTAACCGAATAACCGAATTAAAAAATTTAGAATAACACGTTTCAAATCACAACAAAGACGAGGGTAGTCAGTAGAATAACCCATTTCACAAAATCACAACAAACTTCAAACAAGAAAATCAAAGACTTTGGAATATCAAACAAAGACAGGAGTATAAACAAAACCCAAATCAGTATCAAACTCATCCAATCAGAACAACTCAGAACAAATTAGAATCAAACTCATAAACCCATTTCACAAAATCAACAGATGACTTTATAATCAATCAGAACAACTCAGAACAAATCAGAATCAAACTCATAAACCAAACGCAAATCAGATGGCCCAGATCCTCAGTCGAGCTCACATCGGATTTCGACTCGGAGTCGCCGAACTCGTCCCAATCGGAGTTGAAGGCGTCAAAAACTCGGAATCGAGGGAGAGGGAATCGGCAGGCGGTGGGTCCTTAAGGTCGTCCTGCGAGAGGACGACGATGAATGGAACAGAGAGAGAGTTTTGGACAGTGAAGAAGAAGAAAAGGAACAGAGAGAGAAATTTGGTGGTAGGAACAGAGAGAGAGAGAGTTTTGGTGTGACGCCCCAAAATAGGTATACAACACCCATTCTGAGTCGTCAAAATACATGGTATAGAAACAACTACATCTTTACTGTTACAACATAAGAACTGTGAGTTTAAATATAAATATTGTCATCTAGACAATATTCACACTCAAATAAGTCCTCATTACAATTATTGATACATTATTTCACAAAAATGGTGAGAACTACTAAAATAACTTCTAGAACCATCATTCCATACCCCGACTAGTACTCGCTACATTCTCGCCTCCCGAGAAAAATGAAACAAAAAGGAAAAGGGTGAGCTTAACTAGCCCAGTAAAGAACATTATGACTAAGATAATACATAACAAATTATCGTTAGTCTTCAACAGGAAAAAATCTAATTGAATACAATAGACAACAAGTTTTTAAATCAATAACTGCAGCGGAAACAGCAAACCATTAGAAGAGTTAAGTAGAGAATGAGTTCTACTATCTTCTAAGATTTAAAAGTCCATCATCAATATTTTATCCCTGTAACAACAATCAATAAACCATCTTTAATCAAATATTCATCTTTGCACTATAGGCCAAAGATATTCATTTGTAACACCAGTCGGTCATATTCATCTCAACACCTGTTCATCTTTGCACTACGGGCCAAAGATATTCATCAGTTAATCATTCATCTTTACACTACAGGCCAAAGATATTCAGTAATATCATCATTAGGACTGAGGATGATGAAAAATATCTTAAAGAAAACGAATCCAGTGAAACAAAATAACAAATATTAATGATTCGTATTTCGATTTATCCATGTCCAAAAATATCTTATAATTATTCATAGTGAAGTAAAATTCAAGAATGATCAAAACATGGATATAATCAAAGCTAGTACCCAGAATAGATATTTTGGACGAAAAGAAGAAAATTTTATTTTTCAGTGAATAGTAACTCGTGAATTACTCATGAATAGTAACGCCGACGTGAAAAGTTCCAAATTTGATAAAAAAAAATTTAACCAATATTTCGGCATAATGATATTGAAGAAATAATATCATTTTCGAATAAAATAACATCCCTTACCTCGTAAAGACAGTACTTGCATATGATCTTCTACTTGCATATGATCTTCTACTCAATGTGTCAGCTACCACGTTCGCTTTTCTAGGATGGTATTGAATGGTATGATCATAATCTTTCAACAGTTCAAGCCAACGTCGTTGTCGCATGTTAAGTTCCTTTTGAGTAAAGAAATTTTTAAGGCTTTTATGATCCGTAAAGATCTCCACCTTCTCCCCATACAAGTAATGCCTCCAAATTTTAAGTGCAAAGACAACAGCTGCCAACTCTAGATCATAAGTAGGATAATTCCTCTCATATTCCTTGAGTTGTCTTGATGCATAGGCTATGACTTTTCCATGTTGCATGAGAACGCATCCCAACCCTTTGCTCGAAGCATCACTGTAGATGACAAATCCCTCCAAGCCAGATGGTATTGTTAGAACAGGTGCTGAAATGAGTCTCCTCTTGAGTTCTTGAAAACTTTGCTCACATTCTTCGCTCCAACCGAACTTTGTATCTTTCCGAGTCAGCTGAGTTAATGGAGTAGCGATTCGAGAAAATCCTTCCACGAATCTCCGATAATAACCAGCTAAACCAAGAAAGCTACGTACTTCGGTCACTGATTTAGGTTGCTCCCAGCTTTGAATAGCTTCAATCTTTGCCGGGTCAACCGATATTTCACGACTTGATACTACGTGCCCAAGGAATGCTACCTCCTCCAGCCAGAACTCGTATTTCTTCAACTTGGCATAAAGCTTGTATTCACGAAGCTTTTGGAGTACCAGCCTCAAGTGTTGCTCATGATCTTCACGACTTTTGGAATAAATAAGGATGTCATCAATAAAGACGACCACAAAGTGATCCAAATATTCCTTGAATACCCGGTTCATCATATCCATGAAGGCAGCATGAGCATTAGTCAATCCAAAGGACATGACTAGGAATTCATAATGCCCGTACCGAGTTCTAAAAGCCGTCTTTGGAATATCCTCAGTTCTAACCTTCAGCTGATGATATCCAGAACGAAGATCGATCTTTGAAAAGAATTGTGCTCCTTGCAACTGGTCAAACAGGTCATCAATACGTGGCAATGGGTACCTGTTTTTGATGGTGACATGATTCAACTCCCGATAATCAATACAAAGTCGCATACTTCTATCTTTCTTCTTCACGAATAGAACAGGAGCACCCCAAGGAGAAGTACTAGGACGAATAAAGCCAATGTCTAACAATTTCTGCAGTTGGATCTTTAACTCCTGAAGTTCAATAGGAGCCATTCGAAATGGGGCTTTGGAAATGGGTTTTGTACCGGGTTCAATGTCGATACAAAATTCAATTTCACGCTCTGGGGGTAGGCCAGGAAGTTCTTTAGGGAATACGTCAGGGAATTTATTTACAATAGAAATATCATTCAAAACTGACGTATTTTTGTTTAGATCCGTGACATGAGCTAAGAAAGCTTGACATCCGTTTTTCAATAAACGAATAGCTTTATGGCTTGAGATGACAGCGATTGATTTTAATAGTTTGGTTGCTTGAATTCTCATAATAGGTCGATTAGGAATATGAAAGCTAACAACCTTACGAAAATAATCAATTTTTACATAATGAGTAGTTAACCAATCAATCCCTAGAATCACGTCAAATGCAAGTATTTTTAAATGAAATCAGATCGACAGGTAATGTGTGGGTACCAACTTGAACCAAACAAGACTTATAAACCGTGGATGTAATGAAAGTTTCTCCCAATGGAGTTTCAACAGATAAATCAAAGTCTAATTTCTCCGGAATCAAATTTAATCGATGAGCGTAAGTAGGAGAAATAAAAGAATGGGTAGAACCGGTATCAAATAAAGTATAGACTTCGTTAGACTTTATGATAAGCTTACCCGTGATGACCTCATTCGGGTTCCTTGCTTTCTGGGAGGTCACAACAAACGCTCTCCCTTGCACTACCGGTTTTGACTTTTCTGGGACGGCCTTTGGTGTCTCCATCTTGGCTGAACTTGTTTTTGGTAAACGACAAAATCGAGCTAAATGACTTTCTCTTCCACAATTATAACATGCTTTAGACGGCATCGCGCAGTTTGGACTGATGTGCCCCTCCCCTCCGCATTTGAAACATATGATAGGTGGTCGTTCTCCTTCCTTAACAACGGGTGTTGGTGCTGACGTCTTTCCATTATTGTTGAATCTCCTCTTCTTGAAATGATCATTCTTATTGTTTTGGCCCTGATTACCACCGAAGTGGTTACCATTTCTGGCCTGTTGATTCCCTCCACGCTTGTTGTCACTGCTTCGATGACTGCTCTCACTGGTATTATCATTTTATTGACTGCTCTCTTTTGGTTGCGTTGACTCGTTACCGCGCTCCACTAACTGAGCCCTATTCACAACATCTGAATACAAACACAGTTTATGAGAAATAAGATGTTGACGTATCTCAGGTTTCAAACCTCGCAAAAATATTCGCGTCATTCGCTCTTCATTATCCACCAAGTGGGACGCAAACCGGGACAACTCAGCAAATTTAGCCTCATACTGCGACACGGTCATATTATTCTGCTCCAATTTGATGAACTCCACCTCCTTCATGTGACGAACACTTTCGGGAAAGTATTTGTCATTGAACAGCTCTTGGAACTTCTCCCAAGACATCTTCAGTGCGGCAGGTTGAGTACGCTTAATCGATTCCCACCAGTAATCTGCCTCTCCTCGCAACATAAAGGCAGCAAAGGGAACCTTTTGCTCCTCGGAGCATCCCAAGACATCAAATATCTTGGTAATATGCTTTATCCAGGTTTCCGCTATATGTGGTTTTGGCTCTCCCTTAAACTCTGGTGGTCCCAGCTCCTTGAACTGTTTAGCGGTGACCGTCCGAGAGTTTTCAGTGTTTCCACCTATATTTTGGACAGGAGCCGCTCTCGCCTGCTATTGCATGAACTGCATAAAGTTTCTGAACATTCCATCATTCATCATTTGGTCAGTGTTGTTGTTTGCATGAGGATTGTCGCCTTCCTGATGCACATTATCCTGATTATTGATATGTGGTGAATCAACAGTCGCCTGTGCTCCATTGCTATTCTCAACATTCTCAGATGCCATTTTCAGATACTGCCACAAAATAAAAGTTAATTGATATGTCATATATTATCTTTATATTATGACCGACCAATTAAATACCATGAAAATAAACTTAGGTAGGTCATACTAGCGAAGGAATTCCCCGTCTCTCCCCTCCTAGTTCTATTCTCACATCTTAGCCAGGGATCATATCCCTAAGCTCTGATACCAACTGTGACGCCCCCAAAATTAGGTATACATCACCCATCTTGGGTCGTCAGATACAAAGTACAGAATACAAATACAACTTACTAATACAACTGTCGTGTACAATACGACAAAACATAAACTGCGAGTTTGAATACAAATATTATCTTCTAGAGAGTATTCATACTCAAAAGGAGTCCTCATTACATTTATTAACACACCATTACATAGAATAGTGAGGACTACTAACTAATACAATCATTCGGACCATCACTCCGTTCCTCGACTTGCCCCAGCTACGTTCTCATTTCCTGAAGAGAACAGTGAAAGAAAGGGTGAGCTCAACTAGCCCAGTAAGAAATATTATGACTAAGATAATGCAGAATAAATTATCATTAGCCTTCAACGATGTTCAACTGATAAAATATAATAGACATCAAGTTTAACTGCAGCGGAACAAGCAATCCATTAAAAGAGTCAAGTAGAAAATAAACTCTACTATCTTTTATGATTTAAAAGGTTTTTCAACACCGTTATCGCTGGGACTCAGCTTAATAAAATAATCCACATCATCGAATCAACTCTGCACTACGGCCAAGGATATTCGTGTATTCATTAATGGTCATGATCATGTCAACAACTGTCCATCAATGCACTACGGGCCAATGAGGACTTTTACCACATCATTTGTAACATTACGGTCATGATTATACCGAATAATCCCTGGTCATAATCATACCAAGTCCATCTATGCACTACAGGCCACAGATGACTTTTAACATTTTATAAACATGAGGATGATGACAATGATATAAGAATTCAATAAAACAAGTTCAAGAATTAATTTATCCAAGAATTAATAACGTCCAAATTGTCAACAAGATACTGCTTTGTGGAGTAAAATTCAAGAATGCTTAGAAGAATATTTTCATGAAAAGATACTGGATGAAACGCAATTATCAAGGATATTCTACAAATTTCATGGAGTATAGAAGTCAAAACTTAACCAACTGAGTACAATAAAGAATGGAATAACAAAAGAAATCACTATGCATGCGATAGACCACACAAACATGTTATTCCAACAGAATAATAAATAATGGAACCAGGTCCGGCGTAAACGCACAGACAGGATATTCCGACAGAATAATAAATAATGGAACCAGGTCCGGCGTAAACGCACAGACAGGATATTCCGACAGAATAATAAATAATGGAACCAGGTCCGGTGTAAAACACACAGACAGGATGTTCCCACAGAATAATAATAAAAACGGAACCAGGTCCGGTGTAAAACACACAGACAGGATGTTCCAACAGAATAATAATAAAAACGGAACCAGGTCCGGTGTAAAACACACAGACAGGATGTTCCAACAGAATAATAGAAGAATGTCACCAAGTATAGGGTAGACCGCGTATACAGGTTATTCCAACAGAATAATAAGAAATGGAATAACAACAGTTCTCTTCATGAATAAAAAGAATAACACCCCTTACCGTTTTAAAGAAGAGCTGAAATAAGGAAGTAGTTAAGTAGCAGAATACTCTTCTTCTCTCTCTCTATAGTTTCTCTCTATAGTTTCTCTCTCTAGAGTTCAGTGAATTCGTAAGAAATAATGAAGGAATGAGCTGCTATTTATAGAAAAATAGAATGCATAGTAACTAATCCATGAACGGTCCAGATTGATTACTTTAATCTGACGGTCCATATTTAAAGAAAAATCTTTTAAATAAAATATAATATATTCTATTTATCGAATAACTTTAATAAAGTATTCTGTTTTATATAAAAAGATGTTTCTGTTTTATTACGTTAATAATACGAATAAAACAAAACGTCATTATCGCTAAATAATTCATATTATTAACTGACAATAATTGAATCAAACTGAGTGACTTCTCACATAAGCATTAATAATCAATACCGTGTGCTACTATGCAACCACACGTATTACTGTACTTTTACTACCGAGTAGTTCAACAGTAACAATGGTAAAACTTCCGCCGTTATTTTTAATAAAATATTTTTGTCGTTTTCTCAATCCGACAATAATTCCGTTGTGGGGTCCACCAATGATTGTGCCGTTGTACGAATATTTCCTGTTAAAACGAATAGTCCCCGACAAATCGAATATTATATAACAACTTTCGTATTTTGCAAAATTTATAAATATTACCCACAACTATAACATTATATCAAATTAACTCCATAATATTCAAAAATGATATTTATAGAAAATTCATCTTTATTTATAAAAGTTGGGGTCTTACAACCTCCCCTTCTTATGAAATTTCGCCCTCGAAATTAGGGTATGTACCTGGTATGTCGAAGAGGTAAGGATACCTTGATTTCATTTCAGATTCTAACTCCCAAGTCATTTCCTCAACATCGTGGTTTCTCCACAAAACTTTGACTTGAGGTATAACCTTGGAGCGTAGAATATGTTCCTTCTTATCCAAGATTTGAACAGGAACTTCTTCATACGTCAAATCCTCCGCTATTTCGTCCGGTTCTAACTCAATAATGTGGTTCGGGTCTTCCACATATTTGCGTAACATGGATATGTGAAAAACGTTATGAACACAAGACATACTTGGCGGTAAAGCGAGTCTATAAGCCACAGTTCCTACTCGATCGAGGATTAAAAATGGACCAATAAATTGAGGATTGAGCTTTCCTCTCTTTCCAAATCTCGTAACTCCTTTCCATGGAGCAACACGTAAGAACACATGATCTCCTACATCAAATTCCACGTCCTTTCGATGAAGATCAACATAACTCTTTTGTCGATCTTGTGAGGTTTTTATACGTTGTCGGATCGTTTGAATCTTTTCTGTAGTCATACGTACCAACTCCGGTCCTAACAACGTTGCTTCACCCACCTCATCCCAGCATACTGGAGAACGACATTTTCTTCCATACAATGCTTCGAATGGAGCCATGCCAATACTTGCTTGATAACTGTTATTGTAGGAAAACTCCACCAATGGTAAGAACTTGTCCCAACTTCCTTTGAAGTCAAAGACACAGAGTCTTAATAAATCTTCTAGAGTTTGAATAGTCCTCTCTGATTGTCCGTCCGTCTGAGGATGATATGCCGAACTAAATCGTAAATCCGTGCTCATAGCTTTTTGTAAACTAACCCAAAATCGTGAAGTGAATCTTGGGTCTCGGTCAGAAACTATGGATACTGGCATACCATGCAGTCTTACAATCTCGTTTATGTACATACGAGCAAGACGTTCAAGTGTATAAGTTTCTCGTATCGGTAAGAAATGAGCAAACTTGGTCAATCTATCAACAATGACCCAAATCGCATCAATACCTTGAGAAACCTTAGGAAAACCGGTAACGAAATCCATGGTAATGTGCTCCCACTTCCATTCTAGAATTTCAAGTGGTTGCAATGGACCTTTTGGTACTTGATACTCCGCTTTGACTCGTTGACAAGTTAGACACCTAGAGATAAACAACGCTATCTCTCTCTTCATATTGCTCCACCAAAATGTATGACGAAGATCATGATACATTTTGATACTTTCAGGATAGATTGCAAACGGTGTGTTGTGCGCCTCCATCATGATTTCATACTTTAAATCAGGGTTGTTAGGAACACAAAGTCTGGAGTTGACTCGAAGTATTCCTTCTTCATCGATTCTTACTTCCGGCATAACACCTTCTTGCACTTTCTGTAAGACCCCGAATTTTATGAAATAAAAGTATTCAATTTTTCTTATAATTACTATTCAGTAAATGGTTAAATTGATAAAAATTTAAAGATATGAGTGAAATATGATTTTTTTTTTCAAAATAAGCAAGTGGTTATAAAATAATCATTGTTGTCGGGTAATATTCGTTTGGTCGTGGAATATTCTTTCTGTCGGGGAATATTCGTACGACGGCGCAGCCATTTGTGGGCCCCATAACAGAATAACTGTCGGGTGAAGAAAATGACAAATTTGAGTTTTACAAATAACGGCGTAGTTGTTACCGTTAACACTGTTGGAATACCCGGTGGTTAAAATACAGTAATACGCGTTATTGCACAGTAGCACACGGTATTGCATAGTATTTTTGAAATTATTGATTCTTACGTAAGAATGCACTACTCAATAATTGTTACAGTAATTACTGTTCAATATTTTATTTTATTGATTCAATAATTGCTACGTTGAAATTTTGTATTATTGTTGTTCAATAATTGTTGATGCACAGTATTTCCCATTATCAGATCAATAATTCATATTATTTGAATAGTATTATTAGATAGCATTATTGGCAATGTCTAGAAAGTTCTGTCTAAGGAGAGGTTTGGTCATCTAATTGCGCGCCAGTAAGGAAAAATCCTTATTGGAAAGCCCCCTCTTTCCTGGGAACGGCCTGGTTGTCATAAATGTGATTCTGTAATATTATTTGTGAATAATTAATTATTGATTCATATGATAAGGAAATATTTATTTTATGTGGATATAAATGAGGGATATATTTTTGTGGTTAAAAATGAAGGAGTTAATGTTGAGATTTTTATCCGTATTTTTGTCGGAATGGAGGTATTAAAAATCAGGGTTTTTGAGATATTTTGCGGGGGTTATAATTTTTAATCCGACCGTTGGATCGTGGTAATTTTTGGATATGTTATACATATATAAGTTGAGTATATGTCCACAAATTTTGAACCGTTAAAAATGAACGTATGATTTATTATGAATTTACGAGATGACTGGTTCAGAAATTGTTGAATTTTCGGAGTTTATCATTTTGGTGGAAAATTCTAGAATTGGTGGGCCCCATTTGTGGTTGGTGAAGAAATGTGCTGAATTATATTTCAAATGTGGTGGGTGGGAATAGTAGCAGGTAAAGCCATCAGGTTGCAGGTCAAACCTACCAAAATTTTCCTATAAATAGAGGGCTAAGTTAGAATTGAAAATCACACCAGAAACATAAGCTTTCTCTCTTTCTCTCTCTATATTATGAAGCATATTTTGTGAGTTTTTAGATACTTGGTGAGTTGCTATTCATCAGTGCAAGTTTTCTTCAGCATCATATCCGATATCCAGTCAGAAGTACTGCTCTTTTGAGGTAAGGGATAGTAAGGGATATTAAGGGATTTTAAGGGTTGTTATGATTTTCAGTTTCGTAATTTTTTTGACCTTCAAAAATTCTGGAAAAATTTGAAATGATATTTTGATGAGTTTTCTTGATTGTGTCCAAAAATGGTGATTTTTGGATGTATAGATTGAGAGTTATGAATTTTATGAGAAAAGACTATTTTAGAAGTAACAGCTTATAATTCCTTGTGGTTAACTCCAAAATTGATGAAATTTTTATTGGGAGTACATGTATATGATAGAAGTATTCTCTGTAAATTTCAGAATTTTTAGACAAAAGTACAATTTTTGATAAATGTCTAAATATTCGGCTATTTTGGCCATATGAAAAATAGTAAATGACTTTTAAAAATTCTGAGAAAAATATATGTTCACTATGGGACTATATTATGCTAAATTCCAGAAAAGAAATATTTTTGGAACTGATTTGGTATTTTTCATGAAAATGGTCTAGTTATGAGTAAATGAATTAAATATGTTTTGTGAAGAAGAAAATTGGAAAATAGGATTTTATGGCTTGAGAATCCTATATGAGGTATATGCAGATTTTTGATGAGGGTTTTGGTTATTGATGATAAAATTGTAAGAGTTGGCATTTTATGATGATTAAATGCATTAATTAGTAAAGTGTAAACAATTAAAATAAATTGTTTATAAATTTAAGTAATGTTATTCTTTCAATATCATTATACCGAAATATTGGTATGAATTTTATTGTAGAATTTCTATCTTTTGTGTCGGGGTTACTATTCATGAGTTACGAATATTACTCTTGAGATTAAAACTATATGTTGATTATATTATTTTTATCATCATATATAACATTTTTATAACCCTGATGTTGAAATTCTCTTTCACTGGAGTGTAAAGATGGATAGATTATTGGTATGATCATGACTAGGGTTCTCTTTGGCCTGTAGTGCAAAGTTGAATTGTGACTGGTATGATCATGACCATTGAATTTATAATTGAATATCTTAAGCTTAAGTGCAAAGGTGAATTGATCAACATGGTTATAATTATTGTTTATATAAATTCTGAAATGATTATATATTTCTTTGAGATATGATTATATTTGGCCTGTAGTGCAAATATTAATTGTTGATGAATATCTTTGGCTTGTAGTGCAAAGATGAATTGTTGATGAATATCTTTGGCCAGTAGTGCAAAGATGAACTGTTGATGAATATCTTTGGCCTGTAGTGCAAAGATGACTTGTTGATGAATATCTTTGGCCCGTAGTGCAAAGATGAAGTTATTAGTATGATTATGAACAGGAATTGTGATTTGGTATAACCATGATCTTTGATGTTTCAGGTAAAGACAGGTGATGAAAATATTCTTCGTCCTGGGTGCGAAGAAAAATTTATAGTCACAATTATGATTATGAGTTATTCATATGATTGTGGAAAGGAACTGTTGAGTGATGTTACATGGATAAAATATTGTTGGTGGATTTTTAACATGGAGAAGATAATAGACTTTATAGTCTATTTGACTCTTCTAATGGATTGCTCGTTCCGCTGCAACTATGGTTGAAATTTTTATCATTTACCATATGTTCTAAATCTCTGATTTATTATTGATGAAGGCTATTGATAATTTAATTATCTTTAGTCATGATATTCTTTACTGAGCTAGTTGTGCTCACCCTTTTGCTTCACAATTCCTTTCAGGTAATAAGAGTGTAGCTGGGTCGAGCGGGGGTAACAAGGGAATAGAACGGTGGTCATCATTTAGTAGTTATATTTGGTGAAGAAAATAGGGTGAGGCGAACCCAACGTTGGAAGGGTGTTTTGTCACTATCATACAAGATGTCTAATGACATACAACCTCGTGTCATCATAGGACAGGGTTGTGCTCATCCACTTGCTGAGTATATCTATGGGCACTACCTATATAATCTTGGTGTTTGTTTGAAGTATAATTCTCAATTAGAGACAGTGGAGATAATGATAAGTCAAGAGAAGACTCACCATTGGGAAGAATATGATAGTAATCTTCTCGTTTTTCTTTGGGGTCTATTGGGTCAACCAAGGATAATTCTGTGGCCATATGATATCTATCATAACCTAGACGCGTGGCCTCCCATGTACGAAGGTTTCCTTGAGCACTTCCCAAAGATTCTAATTTCTAGAACAGTTTTTGACTATACCTTTATGTAAGGTACGTTTGTGAAGTGCTGATACATGATGGTGTCCAATGTCACATTTGGTATATATTTGTATCCAAACTCACAGCATATGTGTTGTTGTATTTTGCACGACAATTGTTGTAATAAAGTTGTAGTTATTTTCTGTACCATGTATTTGACGACTCAGAATGGGTTGGGTGGAATGGACCTATTTTGGGGTTGTCACAGGTGGTATCAGAGCTTAGGGATATGATCTCTGGCGGAGATCGGGAAATATAACTAGGAGGGGAGAGATGAGTAAATCCTTCGCTAGTGTGTCCTACCTAAGCTTATTTGTTGGTCAGTCATAATATTGAGATATTATGTGATATGTTAATTTGTTCAATTAACCCTTATTTTGAAGCTGTATTCTAGAATGATATCTGAAATACAGGAGATGAGCAATGGAAAAATTATGATGACAGGGAAGATGGAATCTGAAATGAAAGAAAGGTATTCTCAACTCTTTGAAATACCAGGTACGTAAATTTCGGGGACGAAATTTCATAAGGAGGGGAGATTGTAAGACCCCGAATTTTATGAAATAAAAGTATTCAATTTTTCTTATAATTACTATTCAGTAAATGGTTAAATTGATAAAAATTTAAAGTTATGAGTGAAATATGATTTTTTTTTCAAAATAAGCAAGTGGTTATAAAATAATCATTGTTGTCGGGGAATATTCGTTTGGTCGTGGAATATTCTTTCTGTCGGGGAATATTCGTACGACGGCGCAGCCATTTGTGGGCCCCATAACAGAATAACTGTCGGGTGAAGAAAACGACAAATTTGAGTTTTTACAAATAACGGCGTAGTTGTTACCGTTAACACTGTTGGAATACCCGGTGGTTAAAATACAGTAATACGCGTTATTGCACAGTAGCACACGGTATTGCATAGTATTTTTGAAATTATTGATTCTTACGTAAGAAGGCACTACTCAATAATTGTTACAGTAATTACTGTTCAATATTTTATTTTATTGATTCAATAATTGCTACGTTGAAATTTTATATTATTGTTGTTCAATAATTGTTGCTGCACAGTATTTCCCATTATCAGATCAATAATTCATATTATTTGAATAGTATTATTAGATAGCATTATTGGCAATGTCTAGAAAGTTCTGTCTAAGGAGAGGTTTGGTCATCTAATTGCGCGCCAGTAAGGAAAAATCCTTATTGGAAAGCCCCCTCTTTCCTGGGAACGGCCTGGTTGTCATAAATGTGATTCTGTAATATTATTTGTGAATAATTAATTATTGATTCATATGATAAGGAAATATTTATTTTATGTGGATATAAATGAGGGATATATTTTTGTGGTTAAAAATGAAGGAGTTAATGTTGAGATTTTTATCCGTATTTTTGTCGGAATGGAGGTATTAAAAATCAGGGTTTTTGAGATATTTTGCGGGGGTTATAATTTTTAATCCGACCGTTGGATCGTGGTAATTTTTGGATATGTTATACATATATAAGTTGAGTATATGTCCACAAATTTTGAACCGTTAAAAATGAACGTATGATTTATTATGAATTTTACGAGATGACTGGTTCAGAAATTGTTGAATTTTCGGAGTTTATCATTTTGGTGGAAAATTCTAGAATTGGTGGGCCCCACTTGTGGTTGGTGAAGAAATGTGCTGAATTATATTTCAAATGTGGTGGGTGGGAATAGTAGCAGGTAAAGCCATCAGGTTGCAGGTCAAACCTACCAAAATTTTCCTATAAATAGAGGGCTAAGTTAGAATTGAAAATCACACCAGAAACATAAGCTTTCTCTCTTTCTCTCTCTATATTATGAAGCATATTTTGTGAGTTTTTAGATACTTGGTGAGTTGCTATTCATCAGTGCAAGTTTTCTTCAGCATCATATCCGATATCCAGTCAGAAGTACTGCTCTTTTGAGGTAAGGGATAGTAAGGGATATTAAGGGATTTTAAGGGTTGTTATGATTTTCAGTTTCGTAATTTTTTTGACCTTCAAAAATTCTGGAAAAATTTGAAATGATATTTTGATGAGTTTTCTTGATTGTGTCCAAAAATGGTGATTTTTGGATGTATAGATTGAGAGTTATGAATTTTATGAGAAAAGACTATTTTAAAAGTAACAGCTTATAATTCCTTGTGGTTAACTCCAAAATTGATGAAATTTTTATTGGGAGTACATGTATATGATAGAAGTATACTCTGTAAATTTCAGAATTTTTAGACAAAAGTACAATTTTTGATAAATGTCTAAATATTCGGCTATTTTGGCCATATGAAAAATAGTAAATGACTTTTAAAAATTCTGAGAAAAATATATGTTCACTATGGGACTATATTATGCTAAATTCCAGAAAAGAAATATTTTTGGAACTGATTTGGTATTTTTCATGAAAATGGTCTAGTTATGAGTAAATGAATTAAATATGTTTTGTGAAGAAGAAAATTGGAAAATAGGATTTTATGGCTTGAGAATCCTATATGAGGTATATGCAGATTTTTGATGAGGGTTTTGGTTATTGATGATGAAATTGTAAGAGTTGGCATTTTATGATGATTAAATGCATTAATTAGTAAAGTGTAAACAATTAAAATAAATTGTTTATAAATTTAAGTAATGTTATTCTTTCAATATCATTATACCGAAATATTGGTATGAATTTTATTGTAGAATTTCTATCTTTTGTGTCGGGGTTACTATTCATGAGTTACGAATATTACTCTTGAGATTAAAACTATATGTTGATCATATTATTTTTATCATCATATATAACATTTTTATAACCCTGATGTTGAAATTCTCTTTCACTGGAGTGTAAAGATGGGTAGATTATTGGTATGATCATGACTAGGGTTCTCTTTGGCCTGTAGTGCAAAGTTGAATTGTGACTGGTATGATCATGACCATTGAATTTATAATTGAATATCTTAAGCTTAAGTGCAAAGGTGAATTGATCAACATGGTTATAATTATTGTTTATATAAATTCTGAAATGATTATATATTTCTTTGAGATATGAATATATTTGGCCTGTAGTGCAAATATTAATTGTTGATGAATATCTTTGGCTGTAGTGCAAAGATGAATTGTTGATGAATATCTTTGGCCAGTAGTGCAAAGATGAACTGTTGATGAATATCTTTGGCCTGTAGTGCAAAGATGACTTGTTGATGAATATCTTTGGCCCGTAGTGCAAAGATGAAGTTATTAGTATGATTATGAACAGGAATTGTGATTTGGTATAACCATGATCTTTGATGTTTCAGGTAAAGACAGGTGATGAAAATATTCTTCGTCCTGGGTGCGAAGAAAAATTTATAGTCACAATTATGATTATGAGTTATTCATATGATTGTGGAAAGGAACTGTTGAGTGATGTTACATGGATAAAATATTGTTGGTGGATTTTTAACATGGAGAAGATAATAGACTTTATAGTCTATTTGACTCTTCTAATGGATTGCTCGTTCCGCTGCAACTATGGTTGAAATTTTTATCATTTACCATATGTTCTAAATCTCTGATTTATTATTGATGAAGGCTATTGATAATTTAATTATCTTTAGTCATGATATTCTTTACTGAGCTAGTTGTGCTCACCCTTTTGCTTCACAATTCCTTTCAGGTAATAAGAGTGTAGCTGGGTCGAGCGGGGGTAACAAGGGAATAGAACGGTGGTCATCATTTAGTAGTTATATTTGGTGAAGAAAATAGGGTGAGGCGAACCCAACGTTGGAAGGGTGTTTTGTCACTATCATACAAGATGTCTAATGACATACAACCTCGTGTCATCATAGGACAGGGTTGTGCTCATCCACTTGCTGAGTATATCTATGGGCACTACCTATATAATCTTGGTGTTTGTTTGAAGTATAATTCTCAATTAGAGACAGTGGAGATAATGATAAGTCAAGAGAAGACTCACCATTGGGAAGAATATGATAGTAATCTTCTCGTTTTTCTTTGGGGTCTATTGGGTCAACCAAGGATAATTCTGTGGCCATATGATATCTATCATAACCTAGACGCGTGGCCTCCCATGTACGAAGGTTTCCTTGAGCACTTCCCAAAGATTCTAATTTCTAAAACAGTTTTTGACTATACCTTTATGTAAGGTACCTTTGTGAAGTGCTGATACATGATGGTGTCCAATGTCACATTTGGTATATATTTGTATCCAAACTCACAGCATATGTGTTGTTGTATTTTGCACGACAATTGTTGTAATAAAGTTGTAGTTGTTTTCTGTACCATGTATTTGACGACTCAGAATGGGTTGGGTGGAATGGACCTATTTTGGGGTTGTCACAGGTGGTATCAGAGCTTAGGGATATGATCTCTGGCGGAGATCGGGAAATATAACTAGGAGGGGAGAGATGAGTAAATCCTTCGCTAGTGTGTCCTACCTAAGCTTATTTGTTGGTCAGTCATAATATTGAGATATTATGTGATATGTTAATTTGTTCAATTAACCCTTGTTTTGAAGCTGTATTCTAGAATGATATCTGAAATACAGGAGATGAGCAATGGAAAAATTATGATGACAGAGAAGATGGAATCTGAAATGAAAGAAAGGTATTCTCAACTCTTTGAAATACCAGGTACGTAAATTTCGGGGACGAAATTTCATAAGGAGGGGAGATTGTAAGACCCCGAATTTTATGAAATAAAAGTATTCAATTTTTCTTATAATTACTATTCAGTAAATGGTTAAATTGATAAAAATTTAAAGTTATGAGTGAAATATGATTTTTTTTTCAAAATAAGCAAGTGGTTATAAAATAATCATTGTTGTCGGGGAATATTCGTTTGGTCGTGGAATATTCTTTCTGTCGGGGAATATTCGTACGACGGCGCAGCTATTTGTGGGCCCCATAACAGAATAACTGTCGGGTGAAGAAAACGACAAATTTGAGTTTTTACAAATAACGGCGTAGTTGTTACCGTTAACACTGTTGGAATACCCGGTGGTTAAAATACAGTAATACGCGTTATTGCACAGTAGCACACGGTATTGCATAGTATTTTTGAAATTATTGATTCTTACGTAAGAAGGCACTACTCAATAATTGTTACAGTAATTACTGTTCAATATTTTATTTTATTGATTCAATAATTGCTACGTTGAAATTTTGTATTATTGTTGTTCAATAATTGTTGCTGCACAGTATTTCCCATTATCAGATCAATAATTCATATTATTTGAATAGTATTATTAGATAGCATTATTGGCAATGTCTAGAAAGTTCTGTCTAAGGAGAGGTTTGGTCATCTAATTGCGCGCCAGTAAGGAAAAATCCTTATTGGAAAGCCCCCTCTTTCCTGGGAACGGCCTGGTTGTCATAAATGTGATTCTGTAATATTATTTGTGAATAATTAATTATTGATTCATATGATAAGGAAATATTTATTTTATGTGGATATAAATGAGGGATATATTTTTGTGGTTAAAAATGAAGGAGTTAATGTTGAGATTTTTATCCGTATTTTTGTCGGAATGGAGGTATTAAAAATCAGGGTTTTTGAGATATTTTGCGGGGGTTATAATTTTTAATCCGACCGTTGGATCGTGGTAATTTTTGGATATGTTATACATATATAAGTTGAGTATATGTCCACAAATTTTGAACCGTTAAAAATGAACGTATGATTTATTATGAATTTACGAGATGACTGGTTCAGAAATTGTTGAATTTTCGGAGTTTATCATTTTGGTGGAAAATTCTAGAATTGGTGGGCCCCACTTGTGGTTGGTGAAGAAATGTGCTGAATTATATTTCAAATGTGGTGGGTGGGAATAGTAGCAGGTAAAGCCATCAGGTTGCAGGTCAAACCTACCAAAATTTTCCTATAAATAGAGGGCTAAGTTAGAATTGAAAATCACACCAGAAACATAAGCTTTCTCTCTTTCTCTCTCTATATTATGAAGCATATTTTGTGAGTTTTTAGATACTTGGTGAGTTGCTATTCATCAGTGCAAGTTTTCTTCAGCATCATATCCGATATCCAGTCAGAAGTACTGCTCTTTTGAGGTAAGGGATAGTAAGGGATATTAAGGGATTTTAAGGGTTGTTATGATTTTCAGTTTCGTAATTTTTTTGACCTTCAAAAATTCTGGAAAAATTTGAAATGATATTTTGATGAGTTTTCTTGATTGTGTCCAAAAATGGTGATTTTTGGATGTATAGATTGAGAGTTATGAATTTTATGAGAAAAGACTATTTTAAAAGTAACAGCTTATAATTCCTTGTGGTTAACTCCAAAATTGATGAAATTTTATTGGGAGTACATGTATATGATAGAAGTATTCTCTGTAAATTTCAGAATTTTTAGACAAAAGTACAATTTTTGATAAATGTCTAAATATTCGGCTATTTTGGCCATATGAAAAATAGTAAATGACTTTTAAAAATTCTGAGAAAAATATATGTTCACTATGGGA
The DNA here is from genome assembly GCA_016801055.1 of Panax notoginseng. Classification (NCBI taxonomy): domain Eukaryota; kingdom Viridiplantae; phylum Streptophyta; class Magnoliopsida; order Apiales; family Araliaceae; genus Panax; species Panax notoginseng. The sequence continues at coordinate 203,596,196 of CM029018.1, read as the reverse complement.
CTATATTATGCTAAATTCCAGAAAAGAAATATTTTTAGAACTGATTTGGTATTTTTCATGAAAATGGTCTAGTTATGAGTAAATGAATTAAATATGTTTTGTGAAGAAGGAAAATTGGAAAATATGATTTTATGGCTTGAGAATCCTATATGAGGTATATGCAGATTTTTGATGAGGGTTTTGGTTATTGATGATAAAATTGTAAGAGTTGGCATTTTATGATGATTAAATGCATTAATTAGTAAAGTGTAAACAATTAAAATAAATTGTTTATAAATTTAAGTAATGTTATTCTTTCAATATCATTATACCGAAATATTGGTATGAATTTTATTGTAGAATTTCTATCTTTTGTGTCGGGGTTACTATTCATGAGTTACGAATATTACTCTTGAGATTAAAACTATATGTTGATTATATTATTTTTATCATCATATATAACATTTTTATAACCCTGATGTTGAAATTCTCTTTCACTGGAGTGTAAAGATGGATAGATTATTGGTATGATCATGACTAGGGTTCTCTTTGGCCTGTAGTGCAAAGTTGAATTGTGACTGGTATGATCATGACCATTGAATTTATAATTGAATATCTTAAGCTTAAGTGCAAAGGTGAATTGATCAACATGGTTATAATTATTGTTTATATAAATTCTGAAATGATTATATATTTCTTTGAGATATGAATATATTTGGCCTGTAGTGCAAATATGAATTGTTGAGGAATATCTTTGGCTTGTAGTGCAAAGATGAATTGTTGATGAATATCTTTGGCCAGTAATGCAAAGATGAACTGTTGATGAATATCTTTGGCCTGTAGTGCAAAGATGACTTGTTGATGAATATCTTTGGCCCGTAGTGCAAAGATGAAGTTATTAGTATGATTATGAACAGGAATTGTGATTTGGTATAACCATGATCTTTGATGTTTCAGGTAAAGACAGGTGATGAAAATATTCTTCGTCCTGGGTGCGAAGAAAAATTTATAGTCACAATTATGATTATGAGTTATTCATATGATTGTGGAAAGGAACTGTTGAGTGATGTTACATGGATAAAATATTGTTGGTGGATTTTTAACATGGAGAAGATAATAGACTTTATAGTCTATTTGACTCTTCTAATGGATTGCTCGTTCCGCTGCAACTATGGTTGAAATTTTTATCATTTACCATATGTTCTAAATCTCTGATTTATTATTGATGAAGGCTATTGATAATTTAATTATCTTTAGTCATGATATTCTTTACTGAGCTAGTTGTGCTCACCCTTTTGCTTCACAATTCCTTTCAGGTAATAAGAGTGTAGCTGGGTCGAGCGGGGGTAACAAGGGAATAGAACGGTGGTCATCATTTAGTAGTTATATTTGGTGAAGAAAATAGGGTGAGGCGAACCCAACGTTGGAAGGGTGTTTTGTCACTATCATACAAGATGTCTAATGACATACAACCTCGTGTCATCATAGGACAGGGTTGTGCTCATCCACTTGCTGAGTATATCTATGGGCACTACCTATATAATCTTGGTGTTTGTTTGAAGTATAATTCTCAATTAGAGACAGTGGAGATAATGATAAGTCAAGAGAAGACTCACCATTGGGAAGAATATGATAGTAATCTTCTCGTTTTTCTTTGGGGTCTATTGGGTCAACCAAGGATAATTCTGTGGCCATATGATATCTATCATAACCTAGACGCGTGGCCTCCCATGTACGAAGGTTTCCTTGAGCACTTCCCAAAGATTCTAATTTCTAGAACAGTTTTTGACTATACCTTTATGTAAGGTACCTTTGTGAAGTGCTGATACATGATGGTGTCCAATGTCACATTTGGTATATATTTGTATCCAAACTCACAGCATATGTGTTGTTGTATTTTGCACGACAATTGTTGTAATAAAGTTGTAGTTGTTTTCTGTACCATGTATTTGACGACTCAGAATGGGTTGGGTGGAATGGACCTATTTTGGGGTTGTCACACTTTCTTCCTCATACGCATCAGCTCCAGGTCTGTAGCTTGAGCAACATTAACTTTATTGATTAAAGTCAGTTCTACTCGTATATTCGCCATCATCACATGGGTCCCTGGAGTCTTTAACTCTATCTCCATCCTTTGTAAGTCACACAAAATGGGCCTTTGTGTTGACAATATCGCACTCGTACTTGCATATGATCTTCTACTCAATGCGTCAGCTACCACGTTCGCTTTTCCAGGATGGTATTGAATGGTATGATCATAATCTTTCAACAGTTCAAGCCAACATCGTTGTCGCATGTTGAGTTCCTATTGAGTGAAGAAATATTTAAGGCTTTTATGATCCGTAAAGATCTCCACCTTCTCCCCATACAAGTAATGCCTCTAAATTTTAAGTGCAAAGACAACAGCTGCCAACTCTAGATCATGAGTAGGATAATTCCTCTCATATTCCTTGAGTTGTCTTGATGCATAGGCTATGACTTTTCCATGTTGCATGAGAACGCATCCCAACCCTTTGCTCGAAGCATCACTGTAGATGACAAATCCCTCCGAGCCAGATGGTATTGTTAGAACAGGTGCTGAAATGAGTCTTCTCTTGAGTTCTTGAAAACTTTGCTCACATTCTTCGCTCCAACCGAACTTTGTATCTTTCCGAGTCAGCTGAGTTAATGGAGTAGCGATTCGAGAAAATCCTTCCACGAATCTCCGATAATAACCAGCTAAACCAAGAAAGCTACGTACTTCGGTCACTGATTTAGGTTGCTCCCAGCTTTGAATAGCTTCAATGTTTGCCGGGTCAACCGATATTCCACGACTTGATACTACGTGCCCAAGGAATGCTACCTCCTCCAGCCAGAACTCGCATTTCTTCAACTTGGCATAAAGCTTGCGTTCACGAAGCTTTTGGAGTACCAGCCTCAAGTGTTGCTCATGATCTTCACGACTTTTGGAATAAATAAGGATGTCATCAATAAAGACGACCACAAAGTGATCCAAATATTCCTTGAATACCCGGTTCATCATATCCATGAAGGCAGCATGAGCATTAGTCAATCCAAAGGACATGACTAGGAATTCATAATGCCCGTACCGAGTTCTAAAAGCCGTCTTTGGAATATCCTCAGTTCTAACCTTCAGCTGATGATATCCAGAACGAAGATCGATCTTTGAAAAGAATTGTGCTCCTTGCAACTGGTCAAACAGGTCATCAATACGTGGCAATGGGTACCTGTTTTTGATGGTGACATGATTCAACTCCTGATAATCAATACAAAGTCGCATACTTCCATCTTTCTTCTTCACGAATAGAACAGGAGCACCCCAAGGAGAAGTACTAGGACGAATAAAGCCAATGTCTAACAATTCCTGCAGTTGGATCTTTAACTCCTGAAGTTCAATAGGAGCCATTCGATATGGGGCTTTGGAAATGGGTTTTGTACCGGGTTCAAGGTCGATACAAAATTCAATTTCACGCTCTGGGGGTAGGCCAGGAAGTTCTTCAGGGAATACGTCAGGGAATTTATTAACAATAGAAATATCATTCAAAACTGACGTATTTTTGTTTAGATCCGTGACATGAGCTAAGAAAGCTTGACATCCGTTTTTCAATAAACGAATAGCTTTATGGCTTGAGATGACAACGATTGATTTTAATGGTTTGGTTGCTTGAATTCGCATAATAGGTCGATTAGGAATATGAAAGCTAACAACCTTACGAAAATAATCAATTTTTGCATAATGAGTAGTTAACCAATCAATCCCTAGAATCACGTCAAATGCAAGTATTTTTAATGAAATCAGATCGACAGGTAATGTGTGGGTACCAACTTGAACCAAACAAGACTTATAAACCGTGGATGTAATTAAGGTTTCTCCCAATGGAGTTTCAACAGATAAATCAAAGTCTAATTTCTCCGGAATCAAATTTAATCGATGAGCGCAAGTAGGAGAAATAAAAGAATGGGTAGAACCGGTATCGAATAAATTATAGACTTCGTTAGAGTTTATGATAAGCTTACCCGTGATGACCTCATTCGGGTTCCTTGCTTTCTGGGAGGTCACAACAAACGCTCTCCCTTGCACTACCGGTTTTGACTTTTTTGGGACGGCCTTTGGTGTCTCCATCTTGGCTGAACTTGTTTTTGGTAAACGACAAAATCGAGCTAAATGACTTTCTCTTCCACAATTATAACATTTTTTAGACGGCATCGCGCAGTTTGGACTGATGTGCCCCTTCCTTCCGCATTTGAAACATATGATAGGTGGTCGTTCTCCTTCCTTAACAACGGGTGTTGGTGCTGACGTCTTTCCATCATTGTTGAATCTCCTCTTCTTGAAATGACCATTCTTATTGTTTTGGCCCTGATTACCACCGAAGTGGTTACCATTTCTGACCTGTTGATTCCCTCCACGCTTGTTGTCGCCGCTTCGATGACTGCTCTCACTGGTATTATCATTTTGTTGACTGCTCTCTTTTGGTTGCGTTGACTCATTACCGCGCTCCACTAACTGAGCCCTATTCACAACATCTGAATACAAACCCAGTTTATGAGAAATAAGATGTTGACGTATCTCAGGTTTCAAACCTCGCAAAAACATTCGCGTCATTCGCTCTTCATTATCCACCAAGTGGGACGCAAACCGGGACAACTCAGCAAATTTAGCCTCATACTGCGACACGGTCATATTATTCTGCTCCAATTTGATGAACTCCACCTCCTTCATGTGACGAACACTTTCGGGAAAGTATTTGTCATTGAACAGCTCTTGGAACTTCTCCCAAGACATCTTCAGTGCGGCAGGTTGAGTACGCTTAATCGATTCCCACCAGTAATCTGCCTCTCCTCGCAACATAAAGGCGGCAAAGGGAACCTTTTGCTCCTCGGAGCATCCCAAGACATCAAATATCTTGGTAATCTGCTTTATCCAGGTTTCCGCTATAAGTGATTTTGGCTCTCCCTTAAACTCTGGTGGTCCCAGCTCCTTGAACTGTTTAGCGGTGACCGTCCGAGAGTTTTCAGTGTTTTCACCTATATTTTGGACAGGAGCTGCTCTCGCCTGCTGTTGCATGAACTGCATAAAGTTTCTGAACATTCCATCATTCATCATTTGGTCAGTGTTGTTATTTGCATGAGGATTGTCACCTTCCTGATGCACATTATCCTGATTATTGATATATGGTGAATCAACAGTCGCCTGTGCTCCATTGCTATTCTCAACATTCTCAGATGCCATTTTCAGATACTGCCACAAAATAAAAGTTAATTGATATGTCATATATTATCCTTATATTATGACCGACCAATTAAATACCATGCAAATAAACTTAGGTAGGTCATACTAGCGAAGGAATTCCCCGTCTCTCCCCTCCTAGTTCTATTCTCACATCTTAGCCAGGGATCATATCCCTAAGCTCTGATACCAACTGTGACGCCCCCAAAATTAGGTATACATCACCCATCTTGGGTCGTCAGATACAAAGTACATAATACAAATACAACTTACTAATACAACTATCGTGTACAATACGACAAAACATAAACTGCGAGTTTGAATACAAATATTATCTTCTAGAGAGTATTCATACTCAAAAGGAGTCCTCATTACATTTATTAACACACCATTACATAGAATAGTGAGGACTACTAACTAATACTATCATTCGGACCATCACTCCATTCTCCGACTTGCCCCAGCTACGTTCTCATTTCCTGAAGAGAACAGTGAAAGAAAGGGTGAGCTCAACTAGCCCAGTAAAAATATTATGACTAAGATAATGTAGAATAAATTATCATTAGCCTTCAACAATGTTAAACTGATAAAATATAATAGACATCAAGTTTAGCTACAGCGGAACAAGCAATCCATTAAAAGAGTCAAGTAGAAAATAAACTCTACTATCTTTTATGATTTAAAAGGTTTTTCAACACCGTTATCGCTGGGACTCAGCTTAATAAAATAATCCACATCATCGAATCACCCCTGCACTACGGCCAAGGATATTCGTGTATTCATTAATGGTCATGATCATGCCAACAACTGTCCATCAATGCACTACGGGCCAATGAGGACTTTTACCACATCATTTGTAACATTACGGTCATGATTATACCGAATAATCCCTGGTCATAATCATACCAAGTCCATCTATGCACTACAGGCCACAGATGACTTTTAACATTTTATAAACATGAGGATGATGACAATGATATAAGAATTCAATAAAACAAGTTCAAGAATTAATTTATCCAAGAATTAATAACGTCCAAATTGTCAACAAGATACTGCTTTGTGGAGTAAAATTCAAGAATGCTTAGAAGAATATTTTCATGAAAAGATACTGGATGAAACGCAATTATCAAGGATATTCTACAAATTTCATGGAGTATAGAAGTCAAAACTTAACCAACTGAGTACAATAAAGAATGAAATAACAAAAGAAATCACTATGCATGCGATAGACCGCACAAACAGGTTATTCCAACAGAATAATAAATAATGGAACCAGGTCCGGCGTAAACGCACAGACAGGATATTCCGACAGAATAATAAATAATGAAACCAGGTCCGGCGTAAACGCACAGACAGGATATTCCGACAGAATAATAAATAATGGAACCAGGTCCGGTGTAAAACACACGGACAGGATGTTCCCACAGAATAATAATAAAAACGGAACCAGGTCCGGTGTAAAATACACAGACAGGATGTTCCAACAGAATAATAATAAAAACGGAACCAGGTCCGGTGTAAAACACACAGACAGGATGTTCCAACAGAATAATAGAAGAATGTCACCAAGTATAGGGTAGACCGCGTATACAGGTTATTCCAACAGAATAATAAGAAATGGAATGACAACAGTTCTCTTCATGAATAAGAAAGAATAACACCCCTTACCGTTTTAAAGAAGAGCTGAAATAAGGAAGTAGTTAAGTAGCAGAATACTCTTCTTCTCTCTCTCTATAGTTTCTCTCTATAGTTTCTCTCTCTAGAGTTCAGTGAATTCGTAAGAAATAATGAAGGAATGAGCTGCTATTTATAGAAAAATAGAATGCATAGTAACTAATCCATGAACGGTCCAGATTGATTACTTTAATCTGACGGTCTATATTTAAAGAAAAATCTTTTAAATAAAATATAATATATTCTATTTATAGAATAACTTTAATAAAGTATTCTGTTTTATATAAAAAGATGTTTCTGTTTTATTACGTTAATAATACGAATAAAACAAAACGTCATTATCGCTAAATAATTCATATTATTAACTGACAATAATTGAATCAAACTGAGTGACTTCTCACATAAGCATTAATAATCAATACCGTGTGCTACTATGCAACCACACGTATTACTGTACTTTTACTACCGAGTAGTTCAACAGTAACAATGGTAAAACTTTCGCCGTTATTTTTAATAAAATATTTTTGTCGTTTTTTCAATCCGACAATAATTCCGTTGTGGGGTCTACCAATGATTGTGCCGTTGTACGAATATTCCCTGTTAAAACGAATAGTCCCCGACCAATCGAATATTATATAACAACTTTCGTATTTTACAAAATTTATAAATATTACCCACAACTATAACATTATATCAAATTAACTCCATAATATTCAAAAATGATATTTATAGAAAATTCATCTTTATTTATAAAAGTTGGGGTCTTACAGGCAACAATTTAAATAGACGTAATAAATTACATGAAGGCATATCTGACAATGGGTTGGCAACAATCCAAATAGACAATGCTCAACAAATCATCAATCCATTCATTCAAAATCCAAAAAACCAAATAGACGTACCACAAATAAATTAGTGACGCAAGCAAATTGCAATTTTGCAAGCAGGCAGAAGAAGAAGAGACCCTATTGCAAGCTGACTGAAAAGACAAACAAATTGCAAGCAGGCAGAAGAAGAGAAACAAATTACCATTACTTGGAACCATAACCAAAGAAATCCTATTTATTATTGAACAAATTTAGGAGCCCCAAAACACAAACCTAAATTATTTTGCTCAAACCCATGAAGAAAAAATCAAAAATACACAGATCCATTACGCTAATGTAGATATTAATGGAGGAAAAGAAGATGGAGAGCCATAGCAGTCAAACCCCTTCTCCACGACTTTTTTTCGGTGCTTCTAACGAATTTTTCGATCTGTCGATGAAGAGTGGAGACGAGAGTACGAGATCAGGCCACCAGGGGGTCGATTGTCGATGACGACGATGAGCAGGCGAGCAGTTGTGGAGATCCGGAGATGAGATAGAGACTTCGAGATGGAGAGAGCGATGAGCAGCAGACGAGAAAGTGAGAGACAATCAATTGAGATTTAGGAATTAGGAAATAAAAAGACTAGAGTGAAGATAGAGAGTGAAAATAATTAAGTAAATAAAATTAATAAAATATTAAGTAACCCGTATAACTGGTTCGGTCCGGTTTATACTGAATCATCTAAATTATGTCCCGAAATCGGTATCGTTTAACTAGTTTACTATACCGGTACCGAACCGGTTCACATTTATCCCGAACCGATCGATTCGGATCGATCCAGTTCGTTCAAAAAATGAACAAATCAATTTTTTTGCCCTCCGTAATCACCATCAACCACAAATGGACCCCTTTTTCAGTAGTTTCAACAATATTTGCATTAATATGTATGTCAAAAAATTTATACGAAATTTATCATTGTATAATATTAATAAAAATTTAATTATTACATATTTTTAAATATATATATTATTAATATTTATTTACTTAATTAATTAAAAAATTAATATAAATATTCATAATATATATTATTTTCTATTTTTATTTAACTGATTTAAATATGAGTAAAGTACAAAATCGATCCTCTAACTTTAGGGGTGCAAACGAGTCAAATATAAGCGAACACCTTCATGCTCGGATTCGGCTCGACTCGAAAAAATTGAGCTCGAATTCGACTCGGATTCGATAAAAGATTTATATTTTCGCGCCAGATTCGACTCGGATCATTACTCGAACCTACTCGGCTCGTAAGTACTCGACTCGTTTACAAAGCGAGTTACTCATGAGCCTTAAAATTGAGTTTCGAATATGAATCATTTCACTTAAAAATGAACCACTACATACTAAAGTGGTTACTTAACTAATATTTATATATAAAACTTTTTCACTTTTATTTATGTATTAAAATTATAAAGAATGTAATATAAATTGACATTTAATTCATTGATTTATTCAAGTAGAAGTTTACACAATTTCATACTACACTTTATAAATTATAAAGATTGATATAAATATCACATATTTAGCTTACTAGCATGGATCAGACCAATATTCGAATATGATCTATCGAGCAGGTATCGAGTATGGTTTGAGAAAAAATGAAATACTCGAACTTTAATACGAGCGAACACTGGTGTGCTCGAGTTCGATTCGTATATCATTAAACAGAAAACGAGTATGGATCAGATTCGACTCGGATCAACTTCGAATTTGAGCTTCGAATTATATTTTCGAACCGATCTCGAGTCGAGTACCGAACTACTTGGCTCGATTATCACCCCTATCTAACTTGTCCGCTATGACAATATGCCGCCTTTCAGTTCTCATAATTGTCAACTCGAACATTTAGTAATTGAAAATAAAACAAAGTTTTTGTAGATTATTGTAGTACCTTCTTAAATTGAGACACCTATGAGTATTTACAAAAATTTCAACTAATATGCTTAGGGGCTGAATTTGAGATTGACACGCAATTATTAATTCTAAGAACCCCTTTCTTATTTTAAATGTGTTTTTGATATTGTTATATAATTTATTCTCACATAAAGATAGGATTTACAATAGTATGCTAATATGAAAGAAGAATATATAAAAATATCAAAAAATATATATGTGAAAATATCAATTCCATATCTTATTTATTGAAGGGACATAATAAAATTTGAAGACTTTCTTAGAAGCATCACTTTTTTTATTTCAACGGTCATATACTAGTCGGTCCTAAAAAATGATTAAAGGTATAATTTTGTGTGTTCTTAAAATGATGAGATAAATGTACATAAAATAAAGAGTAAGTATTTATTGACTCTCTTACTAAATAGAAATTAATAAGACTTGAAAAATATAATCAAATTATGAGTAGGGGTGTAAATGAATTGAGTCAGACGAGTATTGAGTTGTTCAGATTTGGTTCATAAATTTTATCGAATCAAAAATAAAATTTGATTGAGACTCATTTGATTATCAAATCGATCACGATTTCGAATCGAACCCGAACAGTTTGAACTTTTCAAACGGATACAATCTGAACATTTATATTACAATTCAAAAAAATTTGAGTAAGTTATCGAAATTTAAAATTTACTCAGATTTAAATCATTTGTTTATATTTCGAGTTGTGTTAGCAAATTCGAATAAAACTCTAATACTACGTTTGGATTGGTGAAATGGGAGAGAGAATGGAATAACTCATTCTTATAGAATGGAAAAAATTGTATTTAGTTCCTTAAGAGAAAAAAAACATAAAATAATTCATTTCAACTAAAATAAAATAAATAGTTCCATCCTACATTTCATTCCTTCAATTCAAAATAAGCATTTGGTCCATTTTCCGCCCTTAATTATGAGCAGCCCTTAATTATCACCATCTTTATTACCTTTATGAGCAGGCAGCCCGTCAACCATATATTAAATGTCTGATCAAATACCATGCACCAATTGACCCATTACCCCTCACAAAATCATAATACCAGTACTTGCATTAGTGGTCCAACCCATCTAGAACACAATAATTATTCCCTTCATTTTAAAACGCCCTTTATTTTATATACTCCCTTTATTCCCTTCATATTTGAACCGCATTATCTTTAATACTCCCTTTATTTTATATTATCTGTAATTAAAAGAACATGCGCATTTATCAAAAGTAATAGTAATTAATAGCTTAATTTAATTTCAGAAGAAAATATTACTATTATCTTTTATTAAAAAGAGAGAGAGAAGAAAGATGAGTACTAAATATCCTTGAAAAATGATATAAATATAAATATTACTATAGAAAAAAGAATTTTAGATTCTCCACACATGCAAACAATAATTATTTTAAAATAAATTGTAATGAAATAGAGGGAATACAATTTACTCCAACAAATATATATTGATATCATCACACTAACCGATGCACCGAATTGAACTGCACGCGAATATAAAAAATAAAATACTAAGGCCATATCTTCGAGGTTAAGTTTGGTTGGGGCTAAAATTAGAAAAACCAGGCTATAGATTTGATACTAACGCACACCACATATACATCTTATCCTCTCCCAATGACCCGGCCCATACAATAGTATTTGACATGGCTTGAGCCCAGTAAAAGGTCCACACTTTTAACATTAATGGTCAATTATGATCAAAGATCTAAGGAGATAGTTGAGCGACAATTAGTAGGGGGGCTTATGGTGGGCCTGTACCACCAATTGAGGAGGTCAGCCCAAATGTCACATAGGCTGGGAAACTCAATTACAATTACGGACCTGAAAAATGAAAAAGAAGATTACTAAAAGCAGCTCTCTCTTCTTTGATTTATTTCTGGTATTAATGCTAATAGAGATTAGACCTTGAAAGGTTGTTTAAGATTCGTCCAAAGATTTGCTAGAAAGGAACCTTAATTGTTAAAGAATCTTAATATATTATTGTCAGCAATCCTGTTTTGCAGGTTGTTCTCGTGTATATTATTTTTATTTTCAACATTCATGTATGCACCAAATACAAGATTCCTGATACACCCTTTTTTAAAACTAAGTAAAGGAGAGGAAGGTAAAGAAAAATTGTAATTTTTTAAAAATATATCATGTCTGAGATTTTTTAAAGTCGAGAAAAGTAAAAGAAAATTAAGCCGAAAAGTTAAGGAAATGAAAATGGGTTGGAGTGTGATTTTGTGGGTCCGGACGATTTGGTGGGACCCGTGTCACGTGACAAAATATTTTAACAAGAAATTCGGTATTCTAGGGAGTCTACAGTCCCAATTGACTTGTGAACTCTTTATTCTATTGACTTCATTTTATCGAGGTTGAGTTATATTCAATCAAAGAGGACTTGTAGTTATCTTTATATAGAATTCTTAGTCTAAACGGGACATGTATGATCAAACTATAAATACACAGCTACTCCCTCCGTCCCATAGTTATAGGCTGATTTTTCATTTTGGGATGTCCCAATATATAGGCTACTTACTATTTATAAAATTTAGTTGGTTCATTGTTTTACTTTTATGCCCTTATAATAAATATTCAACCACTACTTTTTTTTTGAAAAAATAATATTCAATGTCAGTATTTTTTTCACCATATTTAATGTTGTTGTATTCTCAATAAAACTTGAGAGTTCCAATGTAATAAGACTTCATATTTGGTTTAAGTTCTATGGTCAATCAATGAAGTTGAGAGTTCCAATTAGATAAGTAAGGAGTAATTAACTTATTCATTAATTCCATATTGAGGGGTATATGTGAAATTTTTTTATTAAAAATTGTCATTAACTAATTTTCTTAAACTATGTGTCAAAAGAAATCAGCCTATAACTATGGGACGGAGGGAGTATAATTAAAGTTTCAGGTACAACTTATTTTACACACAAACTTTATTACTCTTATTCACTGTAGTAATAAAGTTTGTATGCTCATGTTACGTGATTATAAATTAGTAGCTTAGATAACAGTTGTGTTATATTTAGGGGTGCTCATCGGTAAAATACCGGCCCGAACCGAACCGATTACCAAAACTACTGATAATTGGGTACCGATACCGGAACCGAATGAACCGGTAAACCGAACCGAATAGTCGGTTCGGTACCGGACCGGTTTCGATTTTTACCGACTTGTACCGAAATTTCAACCCAACCAATTTCAGCCCAAAAACAAGATTTTTAGCCCAAAAACTTTCAACCCAAAACTTTAAATACTTACTTAAATTTTTAAGCCCAAAATTATGTCAGCCCAAAAGCTTAGTAAGATAGACCTATTACAGCCCAAACACAAAATTATAAGCCAAAAATTGGCCCAATTGGAATTTATTATTACATGGTAATCGGTAATCATTTTATAAGGAGAATCTCCTTAAAGTTTTACCAATTTAACCAATATGGGACTTAGAGACAACTAAATAGTAAAGGCTTCACTTGGTAGTGTTTTTATAAAGAAAACTTTCTTCAATTTTTATAATCTAATCAATGTGGGACTTAGAAATAAGTTATGTAAGATGGTGCCATAAGTTCCCTTATGTGATTTTCTTGGCATTCATTAATCATTAGTGTCATTATAGTTGGTTTGATTTGATGAAAGTCTAAGTTTGTAAATTTATTTAAAATTTTAGCAATGGTATTTTTATAAAGAAAACTTTCTTAATTTTTTATAATCTAATCATTGTGAGACTTAGAAACAAGCAATGGTGCCATAAGTTCTTCATTAGTGTCATTCATTATAAGGGTTAAGTTATTTACATTCTTATTATTAATAATGCATTGATTATTTGTTATCTTAAATTCATTATTACATGATAATCAATTTATAAGAAAAATTTCCTTAAAGTTTTACCAATTTAGCCAATATGGGATTTGGAGACAACTAAATAGTAAAGACTTCACTTGGTAGTGTTTTTATAAAGAAAATTTTCTTAAATTTTTATAATCTAATCTATGTGGGACTTAGAAACAAGTTATGTAAGATGGTGCCATAAGTTCCCTTATGTGATTTCCTTGGCATTCATTAGTAATTGAGGTTACACAAACAAAACCGGGTCCAGAAGGAGAGATTTTTAAGCTGGAAAGGGATTTTATCGGGGGAATTATGTTAAATTTATTTTGTATTGTATAACAAAGAAATTCCATTTTCGTATGTGCCCCTGAGAAACATATAGTCTTATATTCCATCGAAAAAGCAGACTGAGTATCTCTTGGAATACTGACTAGAGTGCTCCCCTCACTTGTACTAATCTACATATGTAACAACCCCAAAATAGGTCCATTCCATCCAACCTATTCTGAGTCGCCAAATACATGGTACAGAAAATAACTACAACTTTATTACAACAATTGTCGTGCAAAATACAACAACACATACGCTGTGAGTTTGGATACAAATATATACCAAATGTGACTCATGTTCCAACCGTGGACATCACCTCACAATAACACCTTACATAAAGGTATAGTCAAAAACTGTTTTAGAAATTAGAATCTTTGGAAAGTGCTCAAGGAAACCTTCGTACATGGGAGGCCACGCGTCTAGGTTATGATAGATATCATATGGCCACAGAATTATCCTTGGTTGACCCAATAGACCCCAAAGAAAAACGAGAAATTACTATCATATTCTTCCCAATGGTGAGTCTTCTCTTGACTTATCATTATCTCCACTGTCTCTAATTGAGAATTATACTTCAAACAAACACCAAGATTATATAGGTAGTGCCCATAGATATACTCAGCAAGTGGATGAGCACAACCCTGTCCTATGATGACACGAGGTTGTATGTCATTAGACATCTTGTATGATAGTGACAAAACACCCTTCCAACGTTGGGTTCGCCTCACCCTATTTTTTTTACCAAATATAACTACTAAATGATGACCACCGTTCTATTCCCTTATTACCCCCGCTCGACCCAGCTACACTCTTATTACCTGAAAGGAATTGTGAAGCAAAAGGGTGAGCACAACTAGCTCAGTAAAGAATATCATGACTAAAGATAATTAAATTATCAATAGCCTTCATCAATAATAAATCAGAGATTTAGAACATATGGTAAATGATAAAAATTTCAACCATAGTTGCAGCGGAACGAGCAATCCATTAGAAGAGTCAAATAGACTATAAAGTCTATTATCTTCTCCATGTTAAAAATCCACCAACAATATTTTATCCATGTAACATCACTCAACAGTTCCTTTCCACAATCATATGAATAACTCATAATCATAATTGTGACTATAAATTTTTCTTCGCACCCAGGACGAAGAATATTTTCATCACCTGTCTTTACCTGAAACATCAAAGATCATGGTTATACCAAATCACAGTTCTTGTTTATAATCATACTAACAAATCCATCTTTGCACTACGGGCCAAAGATATTCATCAACAAACCATCTTTGCACTACGGGCCAAAGATATTCAACAACAGTTCATCTTTGCACTACAGGCCAAAGATATTCATCAACAGGCCATCTTTGCACTACATGCCAAAGATATTCATCAACAATTCATATTTGCACTACAGGCCAAATATATTCATATCTCAAAGAAATATATAATCATTTCAGAATTTATATAAACAATAATTATAACCATGTTGATCAATTCACCTTTACACTTAAGCTAAAGATATTCAATTATAAATTCAATGGTCATGATCATACCAGTCACAATTCAACTTTGCACTACAGGCCAAAGAGAACCCTAGTCATGATCATACCAATAATCTACCCATCTTTACACTCCAGTGAAAGAGAATTTCAACATCAGGGTTATAAAAATGTTATATATGATGATAAAAATAATATGATCAACATATAGTTTTAATCTCAAGAGTAATATTCGTAACTCATGAATAGTAACCCCGACACAAAAGATAGAAATTCTACAATAAAATTCATACCAATATTTCGGTATAATGATATTGAAAGAATAACATTACTTAAATTTATAAACAATTTATTTTAATTGTTTACACTTTACTAATTAATGCATTTAATCATCATAAAATGCCAACTCTTACAATTTCATCATCAATAACCAAAACCCTCATCAAAAATCTGCATATACCTCATATAGGATTCTCAAGCCATAAAATCCTATTTTTCAATTTTCTTTCTTCACAAAACATATTTAATTCATTTACTCATAACTAGACCATTTTCATGAAAAATACCAAATCAGTTCCAAAAATATTTCTTTTCTGGGATTTAGCATAATATAGTCCCATAGTGAACATATATTTTTCTCAGAATTTTTAAAAGTCATTTACTATTTTTCATATGGCCAAAATAGCCGAATATTTAGACATTTATCAAAAATTGTACTTTTGTCTAAAAATTCTGAAATTTACAGAGTATACTTCTATCATATACATGTACTCCCAATAAAAGTTTCATCAATTTTGGAGTTAACCACAAGGAATTATAAGCAGATACTTTTAAAATAGTCTTTTCTCATAAAATTCATAACTCTCAATCTATACATCCAAAAATCACCATTTTTGGACACAATCAATAAAACTCATCAAAATATCATTTCAAATTTTTCCAGAATTTTTGAAGATCAGAAAAATTTTGAAACAGAAAAATATAACAACCCTTAAAATCCCTTAATATCCCTTACTATCCCTTACCTCAAAAGAGCAGCACTTCTGACTGGATATCGGATATGACGCTGAAGGAAACTTGCACTGATGAATAGCAACTCACCAAGTATCTAAATACTCACAAAATACACTCATAATCTAAAGAGAGAAAGAGAGAAAACTTATGTTTTTGGTGTGATTTTCAATTCTAACTTAGCCCTCTATTTATAGGAAAATTTTGGTAGGTTTGACCTGCAACCTGATGGCTTTACCTGCTACTATTCCCACCCACCACATTTGAAATATAATTCAGCACATTTCTTCACCAACCACAAGTGGGGCCCACCAATTCTAGAATTTTCCACCAAAATGATAAACTCCGAAAATTCAACAATTTCTGAACCAGTCATCTCGTAAAATTCATAATAAATCATACGTTCATTTTTAACGGTTCAAAATTTGTGGACATATACTCAACTTATATATGTATAACATATCCAAAAATTACCACGATCCAACGGTCGGATTAAAAATTATAACCCCCGCAAAATATCTCAAAAATCCTGATTTTTAATACCTCCATTCCGACAAAAATACGGATAAAAACCTCAACATTAACTCCTTCATTTTTAACCACAAAAATATATCCCTCGTTTATATCCACATAAAATAAATATTTCCTTATCATATGAATCAATAATTAATTATTCACAAATAATATTACAGAATCACATTTATGACAACCAGGCCGTTCCCAGGAAAGAGGGGGCTTTCCAATAAGGATTTCTCCTTACTGGCGCGCAATTAGATGACCAAACCTCTCCTTAGACAGAACTTTCTAGACATTGCCAATAATGCTATCTAATAATACCATTCAAATAATATGAATTATTGATCTGATAATGGGAAATACTGTGCAGCAACAATTATTGAACAACAATAATATAAAATTTCAACGTAGCAATTATTGAATCAATAAAATAAAATATTGAACAGTAATTACTGTAACAATTATTGAGTAGTGCCTTCTTACGTAAGAATCAATAATTTCAAAAATACTGTGCAATACCGTGTGCTACTGTGCAATAACGCGTATTACTGTATTTTAACCACCGGGTATTCCAACAGTGTTAACGGTAACAACTACGCCGTTATTTGTAAAAACTTAAATTTGTCGTTTTCTTCACCCGACAGTTATTCGTTATGGGGCCCACAAATAGCTGCGCCGTCGTACGAATATTCCCCGACAGAAAGAATATTCCACGACCAAACGAATATTCCCCGACAACAATGATTATTTTATAACCACTTGTGTATTTTGAAAAAAATTCATATATCACCCTTAACTTTAACATTTATCAATTTAACCATTTACTGAATAGTAATTATAAGAAAAATTGAATACTTTTATTTCATAAAATTCGGGGTCTTACAATCTCCCCTCCTTATGAAATTTCGTCCTCGAAATTTACGTACCTGGTATTTCAAAGAGTTGAGAATACCTTCCTTTCATTTCAAATTCCATCTTCTCTGTCATCATAATTTCTCCATTGCTCATCTCCTGTATTTCAAATAACATTCTAGAATACAGCTTCAAAACAAGTGTTAATTTAACAAATTAACAATCACATAATATCCCGATATTATGACTGACCAACAAATAAGCTTAGGTAGGACACACTAGCGAAGGATTTACTCATCTCTCCCCTCCTAGTTGTATTCCCCGATCTCCGCCAGAGATCATATCCCCAAGCTCTGATACCAAATGTAACTCTGGACACCAACTTGTGTCAGCACCTTACATTGATATCTATCAGTTTGCCACCGCAGAACGGCGTCCCCTACAGAGAGTCTGGCTTCGGTGCATCCCCCATCAACAGGAAGTCACCAGCGAGAGGCTCGGGGCTCTTTACTTATAGCTCTGATACCAAATGTAACAACCCCAAAATAGGTCCATTCCATCCAACCTATTCTGAGTCGCCAAATACATGGTACAGAAAATAACTACAACTTTATTACAACAATTGTCGTGCAAAATACAACAACACATACGCTGTGAGTTTGGATACAAATATATACCAAATGTGACTCATGTTCCAACCGTGGACATCACCTCACAATAACACCTTACATAAAGGTATAGTCAAAAACTGTTTTAGAAATTAGAATCTTTGGAAAGTGCTCAAGGAAACCTTCGTACATGGGAGGCCACGCGTCTAGGTTATGATAGATATCATATGGCCACAGAATTATCCTTGGTTGACCCAATAGACCCCAAAGAAAAATGAGAAAATTACTATCATATTCTTCCCAATGGTGAGTCTTCTCTTGACTTATCATTATCTCCACTGTCTCTAATTGAGAATTATACTTCAAACAAACACCAAGATTATATAGGTAGTGCCCATAGATATACTCAGCAAGTGGATGAGCACAACCCTGTCCTATGATGACACGAGGTTGTATGTCATTAGACATCTTGTATGATAGTGACAAAACACCCTTCCAACGTTGGGTTCGCCTCACCCTATTTTTTTTACCAAATATAACTACTAAATGATGACCACCGTTCTATTCCCTTGTTACCCCCGCTCGACCCAGCTACACTCTTATTACCTGAAAGGAATTGTGAAGCAAAAGGGTGAGCACAACTAGCTCAGTAAAGAATATCATGACTAAAGATAATTAAATTATCAATAGCCTTCATCAATAATAAATCAGAGATTTAGAACATATGGTAAATGATAAAAATTTCAACCATAGTTGCAGCGGAACGAGCAATCCATTAGAAGAGTCAAATAGACTATAAAGTCTATTATCTTCTCCATGTTAAAAATCCACCAACAATATTTTATCCATGTAACATCACTCAACAGTTCCTTTCCACAATCATATGAATAACTCATAATCATAATTGTGACTATAAATTTTTCTTCGCACCCAGGACGAAGAATATTTTCATCACCTGTCTTTACCTGAAACATCAAAGATCATGGTTATACCAAATCACAGTTCCTGTTTATAATCATACTAACAAATCCATCTTTGCACTACGGGCCAAAGATATTCATCAACAAACCATCTTTGCACTACGGGCCAAAGATATTCAACAACAGTTCATCTTTGCACTACAGGCCAAAGATATTCATCAACAGGCCATCTTTGCACTACATGCCAAAGATATTCATCAACAATTCATATTTGCACTACAGGCCAAATATATTCATATCTCAAAGAAATATATAATCATTTCAGAATTTATATAAACAATAATTATAACCATGTTGATCAATTCATCTTTGCACTTAAGCTAAAGATATTCAATTATAAATTCAATGGTCATGATCATACCAGTCACAATTCAACTTTGCACTACAGGCCAAAGAGAACCCTAGTCATGATCATACCAATAATCTACCCATCTTTACACTCCAGTGAAAGAGAATTTCAACATCAGGGTTATAAAAATGTTATATATGATGATAAAAATAATATGATCAACATATAGTTTTAATCTCAAGAGTAATATTCGTAACTCATGAATAGTAACCCCGGCACAAAAGATAGAAATTCTACAATAAAATTCATACCAATATTTCGGTATAATGATATTGAAAGAATAACATTACTTAAATTTATAAACAATTTATTTTAATTGTTTACACTTTACTAATTAATGCATTTAATCATCATAAAATGCCAACTCTTACAATTTCATCATCAATAACCAAAACCCTCATCAAAAATCTGCATATACCTCATATAGGATTCTCAAGCCATAAAATCCTATTTTTCAATTTTCTTTCTTCACAAAACATATTTAATTCATTTACTCATAACTAGACCATTTTCATGAAAAATACCAAATCAGTTCCAAAAATATTTCTTTTCTGGGATTTAGCATAATATAGTCCCATAGTGAACATATATTTTTCTCAGAATTTTTAAAAGTCATTTACTATTTTTCATATGGCCAAAATAGCCGAATATTTAGACATTTATCAAAAATTGTACTTTTGTCTAAAAATTCTGAAATTTACAGAGTATACTTCTATCATATACATGTACTCCCAATAAAAGTTTCATCAATTTTGGAGTTAACCACAAGGAATTATAAGCAGTTACTTTTAAAATAGTCTTTTCTCATAAAATTCATAACTCTCAATCTATACATCCAAAAATCACCATTTTTGGACACAATCAATAAAACTCATCAAAATATCATTTCAAATTTTTCCAGAATTTTTGAAGATCAGAAAAAATTTGAAACAGAAAAATATAACAACCCTTAAAATCCCTTAATATCCCTTACTATCCCTTACCTCAAAAGAGCAGCACTTCTGACTGGATATCGGATATGACGCTGAAGGAAACTTGCACTGATGAATAGCAACTCACCAAGTATCTAAATACTCACAAAATACACTCAATAATCTAAAGAGAGAAAGAGAGAAAACTTATGTTTTTGGTGTGATTTTCAATTCTAACTTAGCCCTCTATTTATAGGAAAATTTTGGTAGGTTTGACCTGCAACCTGATGGCTTTACCTGCTACTATTCCCACCCACCACATTTGAAATATAATTCAGCACATTTCTTCACCAACCACAAGTGGGGCCCACCAATTCTAGAATTTTCCACCAAAATGATAAACTCCGAAAATTCAACAATTTCTGAACCAGTCATCTCGTAAAATTCATAATAAATCATACGTTCATTTTTAACGGTTCAAAATTTGTGGACATATACTCAACTTATATATGTATAACATATCCAAATATTACCACGATCCAA
>CM029018.1:203540098-203567598 GCA_016801055.1 Panax notoginseng | reverse complement strand
TTTTTTTTAACTTTTTAATTATTATTTTTCTCAGGAATATTTGATTTGGAATAGGTAAAAGTTCTTGGAAATTTGTTATGAATTGTGTTCTGAAGTTCTTATATTTTAGATTATATAAAAGCTTTTATGATCTTTGTGTGTTATGTTTTGCAGGGTATGGACAGGCACAGGACAAGGAAATCAGTTGATTCTCATAAATTTATGCCGAATGATAAGAATTTGGGAGGATTGGATTCTCTTGAGAATGCTAGCTTTGTAAAGGTAACAAAAGAATAATGGAAAGAATAGTACTTGTAATTAGCACAAAAAAAAAACAGTACCTGTATTGTTTTTAACCATATTGTCAAATATACAGCTTATGTTGTCAGCATGATGTCACATTTCAATACATTTTAAATCTGAATCATGAAATGGAGAGGATCCTTGTCCCTATGATTACTTCATGTAAAAAAAAAAGCAATTCTAACAAAACATATCAGAGACTAATTACATAGTTACCGGCAAAGCTATGTGACTACGGAGTTATAAGTTTTCATTACTACAAAACTACAAACTATAGCAAAACCAATAACTTCAAAAATCAGCACTCATTTTAACTTCATAGTCAATAGCAGTATATGACTTTATCCTTAATAATCAGCATTTGAGTTTATGCCAAAAGTCATGACTGAAAAAGACTTGCAAGACTCCACATTGCACTAGCACTCTAATTTTTCCTTACAATCTCTAAACGTGTTCCAAGTTTGCCACCAATAAAGGCAACATACCTATCATGTGGCTTTTTCACTTACAATTTTGTTATTAGGAGTGATTTTTCTACATCTCTTCCTGTTAAGTTTTGATCCAAACTGAGAAATATAAAATTGACTTCATTGATCTAAGCTCGGGCTTCGCAGGTTGAAACTCAACCTCGCAGACACAGTGTGGGAACAAAGTCCCGTCTGAAGGATATCAGCGAAGGCCTAACTACATCTAAAGAGCTGCTGAAAGTTCTGAATCACATTTGGGAGTTGGACAAGAAGAGTTCAACAAGTATATCATCCCTTGTCGCGGCACTAAAAGTTGAGATTGACCATGCTCGTGTTAAGGTTGAGAAGTTAATTCAAGAACAACAATCTGACCATAGTGAGATTGACTACCTGCTGAAGCAGTTTCAAGAAGAAAGGTCAGCTTGGAAAGTGAAAGAGCAAGATAGGATTCACAATGCTGTTAAGTCCACAGCAGGAGAGCTAGAGGTGGAGAAGAAGCTGAGAAAGCAAACTGAGAGACTAAACAAGAAGCTCGGACAAGAGTTAGAAATAACAAAAGCCTCTCTGTCCAAAGCAGAGAAAGAGGTTGAGAGTGAAAAGAGGGCGAGAGAGATATTGGAGCAAGTATGTGATGAGTTGGCCAGAGGAATCGGAGAAGACAGAGTTGAAGTTGAAGAATTAAAGAAAGAATCAGTAATAGCTCGAGAAGAAGTAGAAAAAGAGCGAGAAATGCTTCAGGTGGCTGATGTGTTGCGGGAGGCAAGAGTTCAGATGAAGCTTTCAGAAGCTAAATATCAATTTGAGGAGAAAAATGCAGCAGTGGACAAGCTAAGAAGTGAGCTCGAGACCTGCTTGAGAGCTGAAAAAGGCAATGGCTCTTCTAACTATGATAGAATCAAAGAGCTCGAGGAATATTTACAGAAAACACTAATACAGTCAAGCCAACAATATAGGGAACGAGAGGATTCGCCTGATAGTGATCTTCAGTCCATTGAGTTAAACATGGACAACAATGGCAAGACATATGGATGGACTTATGCTGGTGGGTTTGCTGCTCAAAACGATTCAAAGATTATCTCCTATGCTGATGGAAAAATGGAAAGGAATTCGATCTCTGACAAAACTCAAAAGAAAACCATTTGCTTAGAAAGACAAATTTCAGATGGCATTGAGTGGGAATTTAGCACTAAACCTCAAGATGATTCAGATGGTCTGAATAAGGAAAGATTTGTGAAGTTTACATCAAAAGCACGGAAAGAAGATTATGAAGATGAAATCCGGAGATACAAGCTGATTAAGGATCTAAGAGACCATATTGTTTCAGGTTCTGGATTGGCAATGTTGCAGGGAGCCGCTTGAACACAATGTTAGAGGGGATCAAAGAGAAGGCCAAAGCTCAAACATATATATGTAAAAATATACTTTCATTTGCTTGTATTGTGAACTTACTTACATATCCTAAAAGACCATCAAATCTTCCTAATGGCTGCTGTGTTTGTCTGAATCAATTGCCAAATGCTAGAATGCAAAATATGTGAATAGAAATTGTTACAAGACAAAGTTCAACGGTACAAAATTGTTTCTTTTATACTAGTCAATGAATATGCTACAAAGTATCAAACTGCAGTTTAAGATCTCTCTTTTTTCCGGCAAGGCAGAACTGTAGCTAATCTCTCTATTACAACAATCTGAAGTCGTTACTAGATTGACTAATACCTTCACATTCAGTTTATCTTCTATCAATTACATTCAAACAGTCCTGCCCAAGTGAAGGGGGAATTCTAGCTCATCTCTAAAGCAAAACCATCTAAAACTTTATAAGGGTAACTCATACTTTCACCTTCAGTTTGTCTTCTATGTTTTTTTATTCTGGTAAACAGTAAGAACTTCATTTTGTCGGTGTAAAGGAAATACAATAATATATATGAACGAGAGAGAAAAATAACAGTTGGGACCTTAACCAACCAAAGAGTAGAACAATTTAAAAGGTGCTGACATAGGCAAAAACTTGATGTCCTATAAAATCTTAACCACTATCGAAAGGCACAAAGCACACTTGATAAAACACAACAGGGTTACTAAGGAACTCCTACTTTTCTGCGTTCCGCGTATTATCATTCTAAATCGTGATACGAGAATTAATATGTCCTGTGCATTCTACCATAGATAATGTTTCTTGTACCCTATTTCGTCCGGTGTACCCAATCAATCACTGTTACTGGTAATCATGACTCGAACAAAGTAAGAAAATCCAAGCACGCAATATGGGGCTTCTTTGTTTTGGTTTTGGCCCGGTTTGTACATGGTCAGTATGTCTTATATTAACTAGTACATCTTATTACTCTATCTAATCCCTTTGAATGCTCCATTAATAAAAGATCCATCAACCACTCAATTATCTTTGGATACATTTGAATATTGAAGATAAGAATTGGCTACTGGCTAACAGGTTTATACCCTAAAATGAGTGGGGTTCATATTTCAATTATTCCAACTTCCAAATCAATGATAATGGATTTTCTTTGATAATCTAACCCACATGCACTCAATAATTGCCAGCTAAACTTTGAAGGTTTTGTTGGGTTACGTTATCCATCTAGAATGTAGATATCCACCAGCTAGATTACAGTAATGGAATAAGTTTATTGTTCTCCTAATGAATATCCATAGCAAAGCAGCCCAACTTTTAGATTTTTACACTTGCAGAATTTGATCTTGTGCTTGTAATTCTTACTCCCTCCGTCCCATAATATATAACGTTTTAGAGTTATGTGCAAGAATTAAAGAAATAATTCTATAACATTAAATATAGTATCAATTGTCTATAATACCCTTTACCATACTTATCTCATACTCTTCCTCTCTCATCTGTAATATTTTTCCATGAGGGATAATTTTAGAAAGATTGTGGCAAATTCTCTTATAGATTATATAAAACGTTAAATAATTTAAGAAAAATAAAATTATCTAAAACGTCATATATTATGAGACGGAGGGAGTACTTTACTGTTTATTTTTATAGAATTAAATGCTTGCAAAATCGCTCAATCCAGACAAGCGTATGACACATTATATATACCTTACTACTTCCATCCTATTTAAGTAATATTTTAAGCCTTATCGTATGTTAAATTCCCAAATTTTTGCCACACAACAACCACTCTTTTGTTATATTATTGTCATCACCACCACGATGCCACTTCCATAAGTACATATAACCGCATTACATCATTTTATTTTATTTTTCTTATAAAAAAATATTATTAAAGATCAGAGAAAGGAACTACAAGGCACGAGAAAAAGAAGTTCTCCCAAAGAAAAAGAAAAAAGATAAATAAATAAAAGAAAGAAAGGGGAAAATCGTACAAACTCCAAACATTAGTGAAGAACCATGCCAATCCATATATAGAACAATGGAACTCCTATAAAATATATCTTTGAGTAAGCTGTAAGCCTAAAGAGATGAAAAAAATAAATAAACTATCACCAAAATCCTAGCATTCCTTTCAAATCCAAGCACCACCCCTTCACCCACACACAAATACACACAAAAAATGGCGAAAGGAGCATGTGTAAAAAAAAATACTCCCATCCTTCGAGCCACCAAAAACTTGAAGCTACAAAAGAGAAGATCTCCTTCCATGAAGGATATCCACGATTCTACATTACATCATTAAGGAAGGGAACATCAAGCTAAATGTGGTAGGAGCCGAACCTTGACGCTTAGGTTCTCTCAGTGAGGGGATATATTAATATGCTATAGCCTACACACGTTCATCTAAATGCATTTAAAATAGCAAAATATTTTTAAAATTAATTTCTAAAAACTTATACCTCGTCCATCCCAAAATGATAGACTACTCTCACTTTGTAATCATCACAAAATTGGACTCCACTTTCAAAGTCCATGTACGAAATTTATTGATGTCAAACTTTTCCTAAAACTTTGACTTGTAAAGGAGAGCTCCCATATTGAGACCGAGGGAGTATTAGAAATATAAGTCAACAATCAAGTTCCCCAGAAAAAACAGCACAAATAATCTACATAACACATACATAGAACCTAAGTTGCACATTTCTGCTGTAAGAAATATCAGAAATTAGTATCACTAAAGAGCCTAACCATATCAATTAATGTGCTACTGCTCAGTTTAAAATGCAAATTAACAATGCAAGTAAAGATTCTCCAGTAGAATAAAGAAAGTACATTAAGTCAATAACATCACACAATTGATTGGACTTCAGGAATTCAGACTGCTTACAAATTAGCTCCTGACGATGTAACAAGTGAATAGACCACCAGCTTTTGGTAGATGTAACTCGGAAACTTTAATTGGCAGGAAACACTACTTTTTAGAATCTTCTGCTTTTGCAGATGCTGATGTGAAAGTTACAGGGTTCGTTGGATGGTCCCTCACAATTAAACTGAGAACTTCAGGCCTTGAATAATGCCCAACCACATCAAAGTCAAACTTTGCCCTTGCTATCTCTCCAAGATCTATGCAAGCATTGAAACGTCGTCAATTCCATTATTCAGAAATTTAAAGAGGCGGTAAACTTGACCCAGATTTAAGTCTAAAAGCACAATGGAGGAAAATAAAGAGGTAATCTTCAACGAGTTTGAATGATGAAAAGTAATTTTCAAAGTTAACTAAAACCATAAATTAGATCTTTGCTTAAAAGTAGCTCATGAAACTCGAACATTAGTAGCTCCAATCAGATGATAGTGTTAAACAATCCACTAAAACCACGTATACTAGTTTGGGACGCTTTATTTACGATTGTTAGACAAGTGTTCCTAAGCTTCCTTATGCTCTAACTCAGCTTGCACATAGAATGCAGTAGAAGCCAGAACAGATGCGTCAATAAAACAGGACAATACAAATGTAAAGAGGGTAATGAAAGAGACTTTTTACACATACCCACCAAATTAATTTTTGATATTTACATACTCCCTCCGTCCTCAAAAGGATGACTAAAGTTACAATTATTTTTAAAGGATGAGATGAAGTAAATAAAGTGAAGGGTAATTATGTCATTTAGTAGTGTCCATTAGAATAAAAAATAAAACTACTCACCACTTTATAAATCTTGTGAAGGAGAAATTTGGAACTTTATTTAGTCTCTTTTGCTTTTCTTAATATGTGTAAAATTTGTACTTTGCTCATCCTTTTGAGGACGGAGGGAGTAGTCCATACTCCATAATAATGAGGGAACCTGGTCAGACTGATTTTGCATGCCTTAGTAAAACAGGTGAGCCAGGATGCTTAGAAAGTCATAAAAGCTGAAAAGGCAGTTACAAGGACACTTATATTTAAATGTGAAAATAGTGGGCAAGACAGATCAAAGCTCGGGACAGAAAAAGACCGGTAGCCCCAGGATCCTAGAACTAGAAGTACCAAGGTCAAGCTATTAAGCAGAAGATATAACAAACAAATTAGAGAAGACGTGGGATGTGAGTGCAGCTAAATTGCAGGATAGCGGATTACTCTTCTCCTCCACCAGTGGATGTAGGACCATCTCATTCTGTTTTCATTTTCACTTTTAATGTGGTGTGTTTGGTTGTTACAGTTCTACAAACAGGATGCCCAAACCATACAACTGGAGTTAAGTTTTCTTGATTTCATTGCCTTTACGTTCTAACATTCTGTACATATCATCATTTACTTTTCCTTGTTAGCCATGACTAAGTATCAAGTAATTATGTTCCCTGTTATCGCAGTTGTATCCTTTTATCAGATGCAAGTATGCATCTGGTGGTGGATTTTTCAAATTATCAAATTCGTTTACACGAGTATTATAAATAACTCTTCTTCCATTTCCTATGGTCAATGAAGTTAATGGCATTTGAGTGTTTTGCATGGATGCTTTTATGAAGCTACACATGAACATAATAAGAAAGTTGCTGGCGTCTTAACTCATGTGACATTCACATACTTAGTAAAGGCTACTAGCTAACTCATGTGACCTAAATATTGAGTAGTACACAGTGGAAAGGGCAGGACATACCGAAGTCAGCCGAGATCAGTGCCTCCCCTTCATAATTCGGTCCTGCAAGAACAGTCCCTGATGGTGATATAATGGCTCTGCCACCAGCACAAACAACAGAATCTGGTGTGAGATTATCTTCTGTGCCAGTAAAAACATACTCCGGAGGTGGAGGGTAATCTTTCCTTCAACAAAACTGGTTGGCCACCCTCAAGAGCTATAAGAGTCATTGATGCTTGCCATACATCCCTGGCATCCGCTGTTGGTGCACAATATATTTCCACACCTATAAACATAGGAGATTCGTGAACTAGATAATAGTTTATCATTGTAATTCATTCCAAAGAATGACAATACTAGAATAAAACAGTGAAAATTGAATCTACTATCTGTGTGTGTGTGTTAGATACAAGACCAGACTCAGTTGTGACCAACAATCACACCTACTCTGCATTACATCAGAGTTCAGTTCCTTCGATCAAAAGTTGAATATAGTTGAATATTCACCCGATTTATAACAAACAAATGAAGGGGAAAAAAACCTGAACAAATTCAGTCAGTAAGATAATGAGAACTTGAGTCATTTGACCGTGTTTATAGAAACTTTAGTCGTTTGACCATTTTATTCTATAAACAGAATCAGAGCTAGGGAAAGATATGGCAATTCCATAAATCTATATCATTCAATCACCAAATGTCAGCAAATATTATTATACTATTAAACATAATAAAATAAAAGCCGGAGATACGGATCACTAGCAAGGAAGAGATTTTAATCGAACAGATTTGTAAATAATTTGGTCTCAAGATATAAGGCTCTTGGAATGCATTGTATATATTTCTATTTCTTCCAAATATTTAAAAGAAATGCAATGTCTAGAGTCGGGTGTTACTCGAAAAGGGTAACATGTCACCAAATTGCGTTTTGGTAAGAACAGATAGAACACTTCCATTCCGAAACATAAAAGTTTAGCCATCCAAAAGTTGTTTAGCTATTTCGTAACAAGAGACTAAAACTTCTATTCCAGAAGCTATCGATGGCGGCACTACATATAGTTAAAATAGTATATAGTTAAACTTTTAATTTATTAATTTACAAACACTCCTTTAATATTTTTTATTTTTCTTTCTCTAATAATTTTTAGATGTTTAGTCTGTAAATAATTTTTTCCCCCAAATTTCATCTACCACACATTCTCTTTACTAGGGAGTCTTTTTCCACTACTCAAGTTTACTGTTAATTTCAACATAATTTACTTTATAGTTAAAAAATGTGATGAGTATATTATTATTTGAGTTTTTGAATTTTTTTATGTTAATGTTTTTGTTATTGCATCTCTTCCAAAAATATATGAAATTAATTAGGATTCTACAATAAATATTATAAATTATAAATTAGGTCTTTATAATTATTTATTTTGGTTTAATATAATTCTAATGGTTAGCCTGTGGTTGAATAAGTTTTCCTATACAGCTGTACATGTATAGGTTTGACACTTTTTACCCTCTTTTAAAGTATAACAAATAAGTGAAAAATATTTTATTGTGATTTTTATGCAATTTATGTATACAATAAATCTTATCACTCTTTGATGTTGTATGTTAAAAAAAATTACTCGCAATTTCATTATGAATTCAATTTAAAGATAAATTTTGTGAATGTGATTTCCATTCCCATTTTCACCTCCTATATCAAACCGTGATCCAAGTAACATCGATCTAGAGTCTTGTCATTGGTTTCAACCATATTGCACACAAAAGTGAACAGAATAGTGTGTATGTGTATATGTATGTATGTATAAATATACATATATATGGGTCTGGTTCCTATCCGGACCCATATATATCACATATTGCACACAAAAGTGAGCAGAATAGATTGTACAGACCTGTTTTGTTATATGTATCTAAATCACGCCCAAAACACTGTATTATGAAAAAATTTCAGTTCTATAAAATATTAAAAAAAAAAATTAGTTGATTTAAAAAAAAAAAGCAACAAAAAAACAAAAAGTTTGGTCCTCATTTTAAGCCAGTCCGGACTCCCGGACTGGATCCCTTTCCTATATATATATATATATAGAGGGAGAGAGAGGGAGAAACAGACAGACAGATGAATCTACTTCACACAGAACTTCTAAATTTGAAGTCTTAAAATTTTTTTCCTTTCCAAAAAATCCATTTATCAAGGTTTGAGAAATGTTCCACGCTGATTAAAAGACTAAAAATGAAAAGTTATTTACATAGAGCAGCTTACATAGAAGAGATGTTTTAAACCTACTGTAAGCCAAACAGAAGAACAGATTGACAAAATATATGTTCCAGTATCAAATACTAACCTTTACCATACATTGTTGTCCTTAGAAGTGGCATTCTGTTTTCCCAGCATATGGCGGCACCAATTTTTCCAATTGGAGTCTCAAAAACTGGAACCCTAGATCCATCCCCAAAGCCCCAGATGATGCGCTCCAATGCTGTAGGCATGAGTTTTCAGTGCTTTCCAAGGTAATGACCTTGCGAATAAAAAAAAAGGACAGTACAATAGAGTGTATATCCATCTCTCTCTATTACACCCATCACTAAATATACCTTATATTTTCCAGCCATGGCTGCCAAACGATCAACTTCAGGACCTGATTTATCATAACGAATAATAGCATAGAAACATGAGTAACCGCATAAGTATATATATAAAATTATAAACTATGGAATCAATAAATAAAATATTGGGTCAACAAATGTAAGGTTGACTGAAACAATTTTCTTTTCCTGCGAAGTAATTCCCTCAATCCCAAATATATCAAGATATAAAGTAAAAAGAAACCCAGAACCACATACATCTAAGTTTCATCGCTATATCAACCCAAAGGGGCCTAAAAATAGAACATGGTTATGATTGAATCAAACCTGGAAAACTGGTACAAATGTTCTAATAGTTAAAAGCAGGAGTTCTAATTTTAGTTGACCACATATCAATGGAACATTTTTGAATAAATATATAACAAAGACAGAATTATCAATTTAAAAGGATAATAGCACAGGAAAAAGTTTAGTTACTACTTACTAGTTTGGATCAAGTTAATATTTTACTATAGGCATATGTGAATTGTGCAATAATATCATACTTGTACAGTACAAATCCTACTCAAGCTCTCGTACCTCCGTAGGTGATACTTCTCATTAACCTTATAAAAACACTTTAAAATCTGTAGACAACAAGCTAGACAAGGTTAACAAATCTCCAGCTAGTTCGATTTAGAACAATTTGCTTAAACAACTGGCCATTAGAAAGTGTGAATGCTTGAACTGTGAGGAAAATAACATGCAGCAATCACATGCCACTCAAACTGGAGTGCTTTCCAGAAACATCGGCAAAATCAGCATCAGCGGCAATTATAGTGACAAAGGGATATCAAAATCTAAGTTTCAAAACTATTAATGAAATGTATATAAATTGAGGCCTAGCCACCATAACACAGTTTCAATTCTTGAAACTCAAAAATTAGTGAAAAAATGGTTGTAAAAGCTAATTCAGTTAAAACCCATAACCAACCAATGTATATGTAAAAGAAGACACAATACCAGGGTCTCACCAGGTACATCAATGGCCGCAACATGATATTTCCTGAACTCCTTTTGTCCCTTTGCCGTACGGCTACCAATTTTAACTCCAAAATTTGAACCACGTGGATAACCACCCACAAAAGCTTCGGGAAACACAACCAGCTGAGACCCTGAGGCTGCTTCAGCCAGTAACCTTTCAGCCTTATCAGAAGATAATCAGGAACTATATTTTATTCTGAGTAGGTTAGTGGTAGATAAAACTCTGCACTCAGAAGAGTAAACAATATTTAAACCTCCTAACCTAAACTACTAACTGAATAAATAATTCAAACATCATAGTAATTCCAACATTTCTGCAAATATTTTATACACCAAGATCACCCCCCCCCCCCATTTGTTGTTAACAAGCTGGAGTAATAACTGACAAATAAAAAAAATTAGAAATCAATGCTAAAGAAAACAAACTTTTTCTCTTAAGTACCTTCCTTTTTTGTGGGAGCCCACATAATAAAAAATTGAAGACTACATCACATTTTCTTTACTATTTCTTACCACTTACCAGATATAATTACAGCTGCTTGAGATATAATAGATTGTAACACGACATATATCAATTTTTAGAATCCAACTCATAAGTAGCTTTACACTTGCTTAGAAAAGAATCTGAATCCTAAAATAATACCTTAAATCATTTCATTATAGAGCACAACAATATTATATTTATGTAAAAGAGGAGTCTAATTTAGCCTTAACATTAGTTGGTGACAATGATTTTAATAAATAGTATGTTCCTATCAACGTACAAGTAGAATTATATGTTTGCACATTAATTCCTTTTATAATATAAATTTTTCATTAATATATATATATACTTCTTAGACAAAAAACATTTTAATGTTAATAACTAGTTTTAGATTGTCACAGTTTTTCAGCTTTTGAATTCGTTACTGACTGACAACGGATATCATAAAATTTAGTTAGCTTATACACACTTCATCGAATTTATCTACGAGCTACTAAAACTCAAATTTTTAGAGAAATTAATTAGAAAACTAATCAACATTGCATTAGCTGAAAAGAAACATAATATAAAGCCTTGTTTAGATGCTTGACGGAAAATGTTAACATTTAAGCAAATTAAGTTTTGGTATGAACCTCCCAAAACATGATACACTTTCGTTCCGAAACATAAATGTGATTATCTACAACCTTTTTTTTATATTTACTTAAACTTCTAATGCACAAGCATGATTACTTGGATTTATAATTTACAAATGAGTAACAACCTCCTATATAGCCTTTGAGCCATACAACCAATTAAAAAAATCAAATCTACCGGTAGACTAAGATCTACAATCTAGAATCATCCTCTCAATATCTAGGATATTCACAAAGTATAGTAATTACACGAGTTCATCTAGAACACTCTATTAGAAACCTTAATAGGTCAAAGAAATCATAGATAATGTCACTTAATGTTGCCAGATGAGCGCATCAAGCGTGTCAAGTAAGCGGTGATGTGGCGTAATCTCATTGAAAATGTGTTTTTTGTAGCTCTTCGTTTGGAAACAACTCAACAAGTTTTAATTATATCTTATTTTAACTATGTCTCTTTAGCAAATTATTTCCCAACATACCACATTTCAAATAAATATATTTTGTACTAGCTAAGCGATTAAAATAAACCTACCCATATCCATTCCCGATATTGTTCCATATACTATATCAAACCACGATATAACATTGGGTCAAGGTAATTTTACAACTTTCCTCTTATTTTAAGAACCGTTTTTGCTATAACTATTTTTACCCTCCATGGTTTGCATGGGGATGATAGTGAGCAAACAAGTTCTTGGCAATTGAATTGTTCAGATTTTGAATTATTCAAAACTGACTTTAGTTATTATTCTCCCTTTGTTTCACAAAAACAGTTGTATTTGCAAAAAAAAATATATCCCAAAAGGGCCTTGGTATGGAAGCTATGCATGAACATAATGCTCATTAAATTTTGCAAATAAGACTCTTTTTGTAGAACAGAGGGGTATTTGACAGCTTTTATCATTTCATGTTAATACTAAATATAAAATATGGTTAATTGTATATAGCCACAGTGAAAACAAATGCCTTTTACATAATCTAAACTCAATTTTAAATTTGTAGATAATTAAGCACTATATAAACAAACCAATTGAATTTCATTTCTCTACCAACCATTTCCCTACCAACCAAACAGAATTTGGAGCCGAAGGCTATGTATAATCGGACAACATTTTTCCGAAAAACAAATGAATTAAAGAAGCAGGTAAGGAATGTATGATCACACAACATGCACCTTAATAAAATTGAATCTATAAAGCTACAGAGAAAAAGGAAAAAGGGGGGAAACAAATTTTCAGGTAAAATTAAGTGAAAATTGAGATTGAAAAGATGGAGTAAAGTGAACCTAGAGTGGCTGGGGTGTCATAGAAGATGGTGGAGGCTTGGACGACGGTGGCTCGGACCGTGAGCGTAGAAAAGTCTGCGCCCATGTCGACCTCGGCGAACAGGGACCCATTGACGGGAGTTGAAATCAGCGCCATGTTTCTTCAAATTTGGAGCTTGAATGTTTAGATACAGTATAGTAGAGGACTCAGCATGCGGAAGTCCGGTGGCGAGGCCAGGATTATTTTTCGGTTGGTCAAAATTATTATTAAGCCATAAATAATTTGGCAGTGGTTTCCGACTCAATTTTTTTTAATATTGTCACCATGACAATATAATAAATAATCATAATTATTTATAAATAATTAATTTATTAATTGTTTTTAAAAATAATATAAATTAAATTATTATTTAATTTAAAATATTTTAAGGAGATATACATATATTAAGAGGATATGAGTCATGTGATTAAAATTTGATCGTCAAAATTATAAATTTTTAATTTGACCCTCGTATAATATAAAATTTATAAAATTTTAGTAAGGCCAATTTATATATAATAAAATTTTTAAAACTTAGCTTATATTATAAAGTAATTATTTTTTTCAGTATAATTAATTGACCCCACAATCTCCTATGCAGCTACGTCAATATATAGATAGAACTTAAAAATTTGTTATGCTATCGCAAAGCCATAAACCTTTGTGAATGAGTCGAAATTATTACTCAGTTACAAATAATTTGGCGGGGTTCGGGGGCAACGCACTCGAGATTTTTTTTTTAATATTTTATACTTTCGAGTATATATATATATATATATATATATATATATATATATATGCACACACTATATCACAATGAAAATATAATGAGTAATAATATATGGTATATATACACTATATTGACTCATAATATATTTTTTTAATCACAGCTGTTCATAAGTAATTAATTCATTATTTATTTTTAAAAATAATATAAATTAGAATATTATTTAGTTTAAGATATTATAGATAGATATATATATTGAGAGGATATGAGTCATATGTGGTTAAAATTTAATTGACAAAGTTATAAAATTTTTAATTTGACCCCGTATAATATAAAATTTATAAAATTTTAGATGGGTCAATTTATATATAATAGTTAAAATTTTTAAAATTTATCTTATATTATAAACTATTTTTTTTCCAGTGAAATTGATTGACCTCATAAAGTTCTATGCGGCTTCCACTGCTGTCAAGATCAAATTAAAAAAATATTAATAAAGTATGATTATTGATAATTGAAGTGATAGGGAAGTCAAGATCTTAAGGCTAAAAAGTAAACGAATTTGAGCATTTGGAAACTATATTGTTTTTTTTAATATTATAATGAGTGTTTTTAGTTTTCCACCTGTCCAAATATTATAAATTTTTTATTTTGATTATTATTTTCTTCATGCTTTTTTCATTTAAGACGATTGAAAAATTGTAATTTTATCTAAAATATAACAAT
Source organism: Panax notoginseng (assembly GCA_016801055.1). Taxonomy (NCBI): domain Eukaryota; kingdom Viridiplantae; phylum Streptophyta; class Magnoliopsida; order Apiales; family Araliaceae; genus Panax; species Panax notoginseng. The sequence continues at coordinate 203,553,382 of CM029018.1, read as the reverse complement.
TTATGTTAAATGCATATCCCGTGAAAATAATTCCTATTACAATATAATAAAATTGGCGATGGTGATAACGAAATGAGACTCTTTTTTTAAAAATAAAAAATAAAAATTAAGTTTAATATTAATATAATATGTGGGGTTTACACGTTTTTACACAATCATCAAATTTTTATTTTTACATTTTAAAAAAATGGTCGTCAAATTAATATATAGTATGCACAAATGAAATAGACTTAATTTTTCATCAAATTTAACAAAACATATGCATTTCATCAATAATATAGGTACACACATAAAACTATTGTTTACTATTGATCGTAAGTAATATACTAACACATACATGAGTAAAAGGCATATTAGACTGACGACTGACCTAAGATAATTTTTAATACAATATTATTTGATCGTCAATTTAATAATATAATCGTATAGATATAATGAGCATGTAAAAAAACGAGATTATGTAAATTTTCATTTGATTTGAGACATCTAAATATCATTTTTATAATAGTGTATAGTTATATATTTCAATAACTTAGATTTTAGTAACCTCTCTTATTATAAAGTTATGGATGCATAACTTTAAATCAAACAAAATCTTACATAATCTCATATTTTTGCATGCTCGTTATATTCGTATGGTTAGATTATTAAGTTCACGATCAAATGGAATTGTATTGATTTAGTCGATTTAAGATTCCTTATATATATATATATATATATATATATATATATATAGATGTTTGACTCAAGTTAATTAATAAAATGACATAGATTTGTATAAAATTTATAATTAATGATTTTTTACTATAAAACCCTAGAATGAAAAACTTAATACATCGTTTTGTTAAATTGTTTGGGTCAAATTTGACTAAGACATTATAAATATTTTGTTAAAGAAAAGAAGAGAAGGGTAGAGAAAAATTCACTTTCATTTTTTTCATAAGTTATAATAATTTTTTTTGGGCCAAAAACCCTAATTTTACTTAACGTTCTTTTCTTTTCTCTAGTCACTTAAACCAGAAAAAAAAACTCCAATTTAAAACTACAAGACAATGTGTAAATGTTGTGAATTGAATTAATGAACTAAAATTTAGCAAAAAAAAAAAAGAACTAATGAACTAAAGTAGTTTGAATTAGAAATGCAAACGATCCGATCCGAACTTTAACGAACTCGAACACATTAAGTTGAAATCGAACATGTTTGAGTAGCACGATCTAACCAACACTTATGTGCAAGTTCGGATCATTAGCTGTTTGCGAACATATCATCAACGAACTAAAAAAGAAATTAGGCCAAATATTATAAACTACTCGAGTATCTCATGAGCTACTTGTAAATCACTCGAATCGAACACGAATGTTATTAAGATATGGGTCAGGCCACGTTGAACTTGGCTGATCTGTGTCTTCTATATTTGTTTAGGTTTAAAAATGTGACCAAAGCTCACTTTTTTGTAGGTGGGTTGAGTTGAAGTAGTTGATGTTTTAAAAAGAATAATACGGTTCGAGTTTGTACTCGTTAAACTAAAAGTTCGAGCTCGATTTTCGATTTAAATATAATTATATTTTAAAATTTGATAAATTACTCGAGTCTTTTTAAATAACAATTTTATATTGATACTCTAATCATATTTATTCGAATATTTCAAATTATTCAGACTCGATTCGAGATTTACTCGGTACATAAACGAGTCTCAATCAAATTTATTTCAAATTTGATAAATTTTATGAACTAAATCTGAACAATTCAATATTCGACTTAACTCGATTCATTTATCGTACATGTGTGTGGCTCGTGGCTTGGGTTATTGATTAAAAATATTTTGAATAATTTAGTTGTTTTTATTGAAAAATTTAAAATATCCGACAATTCGTGACATCATAAACACAATTTATTACTTTAATTATTACTACTACAATAATACTCCTTAAAACTCTACAAAATTCTACAGAACGATCCCAACACTTGATTTCAGTTCGCAATTCGTCACTAGCTCTAACCTCTGACACAATTTTTTTCCTCTCTCCATCTCTCCCTCCGCCGTATCGTCTCATACCAATGCCAGAATCGAGTTCAATCTGGGACGATACGTACCGGTATGAGCCTGATCAAATACCCCCAGACCCTCTTTTGAGATCGGACTCTTTCATCGCCACCAACAACGATTTCGCTAATCAAAACGGCGGCGTAAAGGACACAGAACAACCAAGTCAACCCGAACCGTCTCCACCATCCAAGGAAAAGAAACAAAAGCGTCGGTGGCGGAAACTACTGGGACTCCGCCGTCACGGCGGCAGAGAAAAGTGCCAGAGGAGACGGAGAGACCAGACTGGTTACCGGAGAGCTGGAACATGATCTCTAAGACTCGATCTAATGGGAAATCAGCTGGATCCACCGATAGGGTAATTTTTATTCATTAAACAGCATAAAATTGTTTTAATCTCTTTACTTCATCATTTTAATTTCAAGGTTTGATGTTATATTGCCGTAGATATATGTTAGTGCTGAATGTTCCTTTTATCACCAATTTTTTTTTAAGCTAATTGCACTAAAAATTTGCACATCCATTGTTGGGTTACGAAGTTAACTGAAATGTTAAATTTATTATTTCTTTTGAAAAGATGGTGTAGGTAGCGTAGCATTATAAAAGTATGTGTGCGTAAATATATGTTTTCCTAATCGGGTGTATTAACCATTAGATGTTGATAGAGTAACATTCTCTTCTAATAGTTGTAAAATTGGAATCATTACACATCTAATACATAGCAGCCTTTGGAATTTAATTCTTGATTTAGTGAAAATTGTTTCTTTTTCTTCCCTACTAAGGATTTTATATAAACTTAAATTAAAGAGCTCCAAGTACGTAGATATACCATATGGTTAGGCAATGACAATGGTTGTGTGATTCAAGTCTTACAATTTAGGTCATATTGATTTAGATTCTATAGGGGAATCAGCTAAAGCACCAAGTAGTTTGGTAGTTAGTGTATTAACCTCAAATTGGTATTTATTCGATCTCCTACCAAATAAGGAATTGGGGTAATCAACTGTATCCTTTTAATCGTTCCTGAATTGGTATCAAATTATTTGACTAACTATGCCTCTTTTTCCATTCTTATGTTTATTTAATATGGGGTTAGCTCACTTGGTCGTTAGGGTTAAGTAAAGCCATCGTAGCTCACCATCTGCTACTCCGCAGTCTCCACCTTGAAAGGAATATTCTAGCTTTAGTTGCTGGTGCATAAAAGAAGTATGATGCTGCAGTTGTATGTGCTGTGTGCTGACAGCGCAACTTCATTTGTGGGGATATTTTGTGGTTGAATGAATTATGAGCGGTCGGCTCATGCATATTAAAGTAAATGTCATGGGCGGTGTGGTATCTTTTGGCAGTAAGTTGCAGGTTCATATACTTTTATATTTTATGTTCTATCATCTTCCTTTTATAAATAGCAGACTATAGAATGTGATTAGAAAAAGAGGTTTTAGGTGGGGTGTGAGATAGCTTCTTTTGTTCTATATATTTATATATTATAAATTTATTATTTATAGAAAAATGTTATATATATATATATGTTTATATATATATATATATATATATATATTATCTTGTAGTTTGTGTGCCAAGTGTTGCGAAGTTGAATTTATATAGATTTATTGTATTGGTCTGCTTAACACTAGATACATGTGTGAGAGATGCGTAGACCTTACAAATATACATCTCCAAATTTGTTATTATCTGAACTCTGAAGATCTGGGTGTTCGCCAATTTTTGGAGAATTTGTATTGAGATGAATGGTATGATTTTTCATCGTTCGACAATGATATAGATTTGTTTTGGAATGTAGTGTCTTTTGCTTTACTTTAACTCTCATGCATTGGGTGCTTTTCGAAGAAATTTGTCAACTCTTCATAGGGATTGGTTGTAGGTGCTTCACTAATGCCTTGATATTTATTCCATTTATTTTCTTTGATTTCTTTTGGTTTTCTTTTGAGGCTGCTTTCTTGTCCTCTGCGTGTTGTAATTTCTTCTCTCTTCATCAACAAAATTCTTTTTTTTTTATCTAAGATTAAAGTTCAATTCTATTCAATTTCCTATTTGAACCCATCTATAGAGAAATATCCCGAAGCCTCGGTCAGGTCTTTCCCTGTTGTTTAGTTCCCGCGACAAGAAAGACAAGAAAGCTGCCACCCTCGCCCTTTAAAGAAGAATGAGACAAGGAGCTACACCAAAATAGTAAGATTTGCCAGCTATGTCAGTTGTAAGAAGAGTCAAAAATCTTGTAGAAGTGAGCGAGCAAAATACGGTTAGCTGTTTGACACCGATGAAGACAACACTTACAATTAAGAATCTGATGCAATATATTTATATGAACCTTGATTTGTCACTCTCAATCATTGAATTCAAGACCTGGATCAGTTTTTCGAAGTTGCCCCAACTTCACTCACCCTAGCTGTAGTACCTTGTATAGGAACTAGGTGGTTATGGACCTTGCTGCTCCTAGCTAGTCTAATAGGTCGGGAAGAAAGAGTGAGGTCGGGTCAGACGACCTAGCTTAGCTTCGAATTTAGGGTCTGGCTAGGAGTACATGTACATTTGCTTGAATTTTGAGGTACTTGGTACTGGTTCCCCCCATTGCTTAATCTCTGTCACAACATGTGAAGGTTGAACTAGTTGGACATTATATATATGTAATGAACTCGATTTTCCTTTTCAGAATTTTGAGTTTTACCTTGGTGTGGTTATGTGGATATTGTGTTATTAATGCAAGCTCTTTCATGTCTAGCTAGGGTTTGTTCTTTAAATGTTTCAATTGTAAGGTAAGATGTGACGAATCTCAAATGAGGTTGTGGTTGTGAGCTGTTGGATGTGAGGTAGTCTGAATATACATTTTTTTGTCATACATGTTAAGTTTAACTATGTGTCGGTGTGATAATTTATGGTTATGTGAGATTTTAGATAGATAGCAAAATCAAATGAACCAGAGTTTGTAGATAGCAAAAATTGAATTAACTAGCGTTTGAGATAGATAGCAATTGAACCTTTATTTTGTGCCTTTAGTGTATAAGGATGAGTTTCAGCTCCGCTTGTGCAAGCTAGATATTATGTGTAGGACATGCTATTTCAAATGTTTAGTAATTGGTGGAAGTAGAACGAGTTATTTATCATTGGTTGATAATGTTAGGTTTGTAAGATTCACGAGCATACAAACAAATTGCATATAATAAGCGGAAACGTGATAAAATCGGATTTTAAAAATCTTTACAAACCCAAAATCATGATCAACCTTTATGCACAATTATCAATTAACGAAGGAGATAGAGAATTATACATTTGGAGAACAAAGCTTCATCATGTACAAGTTCAACTCCAAATCATTTGCGTCCTGTTTGAATTCCACCAATTAGATCCTTTTGATCAATGTTAGTCACCCAAGAGTTTGGTCTCTAGAGATGATCCATCAAGGAATAATAAGGATTCAAGAAAATAAGAAATGGGTAGTGTCAAATCATAGTTTTCTCTCTCTAGAGAATTTATGAGTATTTTTCCAAGTCTAATGGAAGTGTGGGTAATCCTGGTCCATAATAAGACTCTAATTTATAGATGTAGACAACTCTCTAAAACTATTTAGGAATAAGGTTTTTATTTTATTTCTAATCTAATTAGGAACTTTTATGAGAATACTCTTATTAATTAATTTCTAAACCATTTAGGAAATAAATAATAATAATAGCTCCTCTTATTAATTTGTAATTAGTATTTCCAAAATACTTAATAATAAATATCAAGTTATTTAATTTATTCTATCACCATAGTATAAATTAAATATACTTAAACTTATTATTATGATTATGCCATTCACTTCTTAAATAAATATTTTTCTTTTACAATGTGACCTTTTAAGTTCTCCATATTAAACCGTTTGTAGAATAAATCAATTATAAAATTTTTTAATCTTATCTAAATAAATAAATTAAATCATTTAAATAAACAATATTTATTTCACAACCTCCTTAGCGATCAACGATTTTTCAGATAATATAGATTTCAACATTTAATCATAGAAGAACCTTTCAGCGAATAGTTATAGTACAATTCAATCCTTCTAGCATACAAATCCCAATCAAATATAAGATATGAAATTATTGTCAAGTCTTATTTTATTTGATTATATGCATTTCGATTCTCAAATGCACAATTCTATCTCTATATACAACTTATTATACCTAAATATACCCATTTGAATATACTAAAGGTTTTAAGGGATGTGTCAAAGCATAACTCATTATACACAAGATACTATGATGATTTTAAAGATCACTTGTACTACTATCACATTAAGAATTTCTATTGATAGACAAGTAAAACTCCATTAGGTATTCCTTTAGCGAGTCACGTTCAGTGAACTTATTCTCTAATAAACACCTACATACTTACTTTAGTATCTATACATAAATGATTATGAGATCAATCATCCTCTTTATAATAGCAAGCATAGTATGTAGTATGTACTAATTTATTCGGATTCACTAATCCCCTTCTTAGTAATTCTACGATTAGGAACGATTTTAGTTTTTGAGCTATCTAAGAATTTAGATCTCATTAGCATGATCATTATCATGATTCTAAAATCATTGATCAAAACTATGAGTTTATCACAATTAAATCAACATTACAATGTGAATAAAGAAAACGTCTTTAAATAGATTATTTCTTCTATTAATAAATGAATAAGATTACAAAGAATATGCTACATAATATCAAATATGATTGGCTTGTGTGTATATCACTTTGAAACAATAGGTGGGAAATCTTTTTAAAGTCTTAAGGGGGAGTGTTTGATAAAAATTGAATGAATCTGAATAAAAAAAGTTGTTTGATAATTGACATGTCTGAAACATCTGAATAATAATTTTTTATTATTTTACCCTTCTAAAAATTTCAAAATTGTTGTAAATTTATTTAATATTACTTAATATAATAGTTAATATTGTAAAAAAAAAAACTTCATTCAACTTATTCAACTAAAAAAAATAACACTAAACTATTCAGTCCAAATCGTCTGAATAGCTGACCGATACCGATTCATCCATTCAGTTCTAAACAAACAACCCCCTTTAGTATGTTTCTAATGAATTGGCCATTGAAGCTTGGATGTTTTTTTATTTATTTTGCATTTTGTTGGAACAGTCAAAGGATTTTTATGCCCTAGATGAAGATTACGTACAAACCTAAAAGTCAACACTAAAAATCTCTTTCCAATCCAGATTAGTTCCACAATTATCTTTGCCATCATTGTTGTTAATCACTTGAGGAGCATAGCAATACTTGACACGTTTTGAGTTTGGAAATACAAGGACTTTCTATAATTATGATGATCCAATTCATAGAACAGTTGAGTAACACCAAAAGTACATTTGTGTAAGGCGTACGATTGAAGTTTAACACTAGAAAACTTTTTACTTTGTTACAGATTTACTATCAAACCCGTAAAATGTTCAGACTAGCCCCTACACTATAATTCTCTTGAATTTTGTCGCTTGAATAAAGAAATGTTGAGTGTACAATCACGGAACGCTCTCTTTCTCTGTCTCTCATGCACACACGCACGTTCTCTCATAAAAAACCTTAAAGAAATCCTTTTATTAATTTTATTTTCTTATCAAAGTGCATTTATTTTTGCACCTTTAGCAAAAATAAAATTACAGTTTGCAGAATTCAATATAAACTGGTATATAACAAAAATGAACGGATAAAAAGATCTGGAATACATTTTGCATCAATGAACGACATGCTATATATATATATATATATATATATATATATATATATATATATATATCCGAACCATAACAAATAGTAGCTATAATAAGCCTCATCTGATCTTGCACTCTAATGGTCATAATTTTTCTATAAACTAACACTTTCCACAAGTGTTACCGAATAACTTAACTACATCAACGAAGTGTTGGAGTAGAGAAAAATTTCTAATTTCGAATTTACGGTAAGACAACATCCTCTCTGTAACACAATAGTGTTGCGATAGTTAAGTTGTTCCATATATATACACACGCATACATCTTCATTGGTGCAACCTCATCAATGATGGTTGCAGCTGTGGTTTTCTCAACATCAGGGTACATTCCGCATCTGCAATCAAAGGTAACCAAATTTAAGCAATGGAATTTGTTACATTTAATTCTTAGAAGTATCTATATTTTACAATTAGAACTAATATTTCTAGCTCAAAATCTAATTTTCCAACATATATAATGCAGTACACAGTTGTATCATTTATTTAAAAATTTTACACCTGTGCTAAAAATATCATTTCTTTACTACTATAGACGTTTATGATGCCATTTTTTCACAAAGATAAAAATATCTTCTAATCAACCTAATAAAAATCAATAAACATAAAAATAATCACACACCTTTAGCATTTATTTTAGTTTCACATACGCACAGTTAGGGTTACCGTTAAGCAAAAACTGCTGGAGGTAGTTATACAATTTTATTTTGTGTTAACAATTTTCATCATTCCTGAACTTCATATTCCTTCTGGCTTTAGTTAGCTAATCTAGGCAGCATTGTATACCACTTGGAGTACCAAACTGATAAACCAAGGGATCATCTTGGATATTATTGAGGTAATTTTCAGATGGTACCTGCATGAAAGTTTCGGGAAGATTTTGATATTAATGAAATGAAATCAATCAGTCCACCTCTACTTTTAAGTCGTTTGGAGGGAATGATTAAAGATGTAAGAAGCATGCAGCAAGAATGGCCACATTAAGGGTGGGGGTGGGGGTGGGGGTGGGGGTGGGACAGTTGAGAGTCTTCTAAAATATAGTATTCAGGTGTTGAAGCATGAAGAAAGTACCAATCTGCATGGTGGGTGGGAATATGAGATAGATTTCTCTTTCAGTTTTCCCTTATTATTCTCTTAATTATTTTATTTGTTTGAGGAAAACATTTAGTTATAACTTTATTGTTTTTTTTTTGGTTTTTTTTTTTTTGGGGGGGGTTTATCACGTTCTAGGACCAGATGTAGAATCAGTTTTGAGATTTTATGAGTGCTTCTGCTTTGTATTGTTAGTTATCAGTTCAGTTCTATTGGATAGTGCATTTGTTACATGCTGGGATTCATTTCTGGCGTATATGCCGTGAGAATCAGAATTGAAAGCTTTGAACTGTGTCTTGTGCAGTATTATATTGAGCAAACCTCAGGTCTACGATTCCGTTCAAAGAATGAGGTGCTTCGTTTCCTGGAAACAGGAAGCAAGGTCAAGAAAAAGCTAGATACTGATGCTAATGTTACGGTAACGGAATGATTCTTCAATTTATAGAGTATCCTTCAAAACATGTTTTGATTTTTTTGGTATAATCCTTAATTTAAAGGGTTAGATCATTCAGAATTTTTTTTCTTTTATCCTACAGAATTGACTGCTTTTACAATTTGCAGAATTCGGACCCCCCGGCAGACATAAACAGAAGGAGTCTGGCTCAAAGAGCAAGAAGCCTGCTCCTTGGAACTTTGATTTCCAAAATCCACCAGAAGAAGTCAACTGGGCCCTGGTGGATGTTTCTCAGGGTTTATGGAAACCTTTGATTGGCGATCAGCAGATACCTAAGTCGAGTAAACAAGAGTGGACAACTACATTTGAGCGCATCTGTGACATGATGAGCACCTCAACTTGAAGACATTCCAATTCCACTCAAGTTGGAGGACATAAAACTTGCAAACCGACCCCTTCCCTTCAGTTTCAGCCCCTTGTAACTTGTGTCCGAGTTAATCTCGTGTTAGTCTCAGGTGAAGTTTTGGTACAAGTTAGACTTGCTTTTACTTGGAAGTAGACTAGTTTTATATTGGAGGTAGTTTTTTTTTTTTTTCCCCGGTTTAGTGGCCCTGATAAAAAAAATAAAAATAAATAGTCGGCGGTCCAGTACTTTGTGTGTACACACTGATTTGATACTTGTTAGACTTGCTTTTACTTACATTTGACTGTTTTTTTATATCTGAGGTAGTTTTCTTTCAGCAATCCCTGACCAAAATCCAGTACATTGTTGTTGTGCTCTTTTACTTTTCGTACAACAATGTGTACACGAAATTTAAGATTGCTAACTCTTACTTATCCCCGTTTGTTTGTTTGTTTTTTTGTTTCCTTTTTCAATTATTAAAACTAAAAGAATACATTCTTTGCTAACGGTGTTCATCAAATGTGGTCCTTCTTTGTTAAAACTGATTTAAACTTTTCAATCATAGGAGGTGTTTGTTTAGAGTGAATGGCTGAATCGGTCGTGCGTTTATTTTGGTCTGAATAGTTGAATCGGTAATGTGAACGAGCTGAATGGTTAAGTCAGATTTTTTGAATGAAGTAAAAAATAAATTAAAAAAATATTAACTATTATATTAAGTAATATTAAATAAATTTATAATAATTTTGAATTTTTTCAGAGGGGGTAAAATAATAAAGTTTTGTCATTCAAATGTTTTAGATATGTCAATTATTAAATAATTTTTTTCATTCAGATTCAAATTTAACACATTCAGATTTATTTAATTTTTATCAAACACTCTCATGCGATGTGGTTGCGTTTGGTTCGTTTAGTTTGGTGTCTAAGATGGCAGCCACCACTCCACACCCTCTTCAATTTTTTTACAGCCACCACTCCACACCCTCTTCAATTTTTTTACTCTATTAAAAATTAAAGTAAATGATCAATGATAACCTTTTATTGCCTTTGACAAAAAAAAGTCTCATTTGTAAATTCTTTTTGTTTAATAAAAGACTTATTTTTTTAATTATAATTTTTTTTACCGTTAATCATTTAAAGTAACACAATATCTTCAAATTTGATATCATTATCGTGCAATTACAAGTAAATAAACTTACACGTTTATAGATAAAATATATAATAACAATTTATTGGTAATATTTTTAGATTTTGTAAATGAGATTCTTATTATAGAATGGTGAGTCTTGAAGTATCATTACCCTAAATTATAGTAATAGTAATATTAATATTTATAAAAGTAGTATACTCATCCTTTCGTTTCTTTTAATTGATGTTTTAAGAATAAACACACTCGTTAAGAAATACAATTAATACTTTATTGATTAAATTGGTGTATAAAATAATAATATTAACCTTTTACTATTCATAGAAAGAGGAGGGAAAAAATAATGTTTAATGTTTAGTGATAATACTTAAATCTAAACATTCAATTTTTCCCCTAAAATCTAGCAACAATAAATAAAAAAGAATAATTTTTTTCATTAAAAAGATTGATAAGAAAAAAATATTGCATTAAATAGATCATTTAACTGCCGGGAAAAAATATACGCATAGTAAGCCCTTCAACTCTTTTGTGCCTACAGTCGCACCGCTTCCTCCCTCGCCCCGCCCCGCCCCGCCCCGCCTTGCCCGTCCCACACCAACCCAACCCAATCCTCCAATAATACATACTTTCTCCTTTCAGCTGCGTCGTAATTCAATTCGCTCTTTGAATCGGAAGATTAATTGGCGCAACTAACGACTGAGCGAATTCGCACGGCGGCGTAGATCACTCAGAACTGCCGAAACTCCGCCGTCATTCGGCAGAAGAAAGAATTGGAGAGACGTTGTGTCCGCTGGTTCCATGGATAGGTCATTTCTCATATACAAATTTGTATATATTCGTTTAATTTTTGTATACTTAGTTCTGTTCTTTGGATCATTTTGTTGAGAAGCTTGCTTTCATCATTATTCTCTTGGAAATGTAGCATTACTCTTGTACGTTTGTGTGTGTGTATATATATATATATACACACCACACACAAATTTTGTAATATATGCGAGTGTATACCTTCGTATATCCATGTGTATATATTCATATATCTGTATGTATATATACATATATGTGCTAGTATGTATTCATACTTGTGCTTGAACAAGTTTTTATTTTAATTGTTTTTGGTTGTATGATTTTTTGGGATACATTATTTTTATAGGTTTATGTTTGGAACTTGGGAGGAGGGATATGATGAGGGAAAGGATATAAGAAGTGAAAGAAAGATTTAAATTTCTTTATGTAGCAGACCTTTTAATGCCATTCTTACTCTTCTAATTTTATTTTTCTTTCATTTTTTATTTTCGTATTTCGTATACAATTAAAAATTGAGGATTCTTTTTATTTAGTGAAAGTTTAAGTTGTTTGTTTAGTATCTATAGAAGAACTAATAAGAGTAGATATATTGTTATTCCCTATATTTTTTTGCAAAAATGTAAGGAACTCCTTGGAAGAATTTGTGAATGTGTTTATCAATATATACACACACAAATACAAAGTTTGTTCAAAGTAGTAGGATTTGATTAGTAATTCTAGGAATTGTGTTTGAAATTTGTTTACGGGAGAAGATGCTTTCTTTATACAAGTTTCTACTATCTTGCTAGGCATAGCTGGTTTTGCATGCATATCTTACCACTACTATTTATAAATAACTCGAAGAAGTAAATTGGTTTCATAGTTCTTAATAAATTATAAATTGTTATAATGGTTTAGATGACTTGGTCGTAGTTATTTCTGTTAAGCATCTTGTCTTGATTTTCTTTTTGGTGGATTTTAAAAAAAATATTTTTTAAGTGGTAGATACTATCTATAATAAGATGAGTTCAATATAACTATTTAAGTAGCTAAGTTTGTAAGCACTTAATAGTTATCAAAGATGTGCAACTTAAATGATCAGATCCTTAAAAAGAGCATTTGGATTTTATTTACGAATGTGGTTAATTCTTTCTTTCTAAACCTATAATGGATAACCTACCCCAATTATTCTTTTCTTTCTATTGAGGAGTTGATATACTGAATTCTTGCTTAATATAAGAATGCATATACTTTTAAGTGTTGGGATAATTTGTAGGTGTTGGAGATTCTTTCATATCGATATTATTATTTTTCTAGTCTACTGATTTTTAGATAATAATAGAAGCCTTTGGTTTGCAGAATAGACTTTTGTTCGGTCTACTTTCCGAGGATGATATTGAATATCAAAAAGTTGATTTGGAACTCAGGCCTCCAAAAACTTGGAAGTTTCAAAAGTATGTTCTAAAGATTGCTTTTGAGACCGTTAACTTGAATGTGCCCAGGTAACTGTTGCTTTGTTCAAATGTTATAGCTTATTTTTAAATATATAAAAAGATTTAACTTTATTTTGTTATACCTCTTGATAAATTTTGTTATTGTAACATCAATGATTTACAATATTTAGTTACTTTCAATTATTTGCATATCATGTAGATA